>OX419583.1:6792794-7056320 GCA_948473455.1 Teleiodes luculella | reverse complement strand
GCTCTTTACATTAGTATCGCGTCAAACCAATCGCCACATGGCTAAAAACTATTATAATAAACGATTTGACATCTCACTCGAGAAGTTACAACTAGTTTAATATGTGCCTTACATGTTTTTCAGTATATATCTTGGAAACGGTATGCTTGTATGTATAGAAACTTTTGTTGTTTAGTTTTATACAGTTCTTTTTCTCAATCGTATCTATCACACAGAACAAGAAATTAAAGCAATTAAAGTATTATTGTATAAAAAACATTAAGTTATTATTATTGACTACTTATTTTACTTTAACGAACACGAAAGATGAAGTTTTATGACAAAACTTTTTAAAAATTATTTTTTACGCTTCAATATCATTAAAGAAAGTTGCAGAAAAGAATATAAATTGTAAATATTTACAGGGTGTAAGTCACAATTTAACAAATTTTTGGTGAATAAGCTAAATGTCACGTAGATATTAATACAACATGGCTTTTACGTCCATTTTTTCGCTAAGATTTATGTTCAAATTGATAAAAATTTGGGTGGTAACACATACTTTTTTCATCGTATCAAAATGTGACATACATAGAGATCGATAGAGCGAAAAAAATTATGTCAGACTGCATTAAAAAATCATTTTCACTAAAATGGTGGTTACGACATTTGTTCCGGGAACGATCGATATGTACATGTAATAGTATGGAGTTATTGTTTATTTATATTATTTTATGTAGGTATATTGTACTTTCTTATGTCTACTCCGCGATACTCCGCATCCACCTTTTCCACCACTGTGTTGGTTAGCTGGAAGAGATCTCTTATAGAGATAAGCTCGCCATTGCAAACTAGTATTAATACACCTTTTGTTAAATTGTGCAATAAAAAATATTAAAGTAATATTTTTCCTATTACATGCATTCGTTTAATTGTATCAAACATCGAACTGATCTGACTAATTGCTGATACGCGAGTTGACATAGAACCTTAAAATAGAAATTGCACAAGTGTACGACAAAGTATAATAGTGCAGTGGGCAGACAACACGCTTCACAGATAAGTCTTGTGTATTTTATATGTTGTATTGTATATACAGTCAGTACAGATAAAGAGAAATACTCATCAGTATCTAAAAATTCCGCAGCACCTATTAACGTTTAAGTTAGGGTTGACAACATTTTTTGCTCTGAGTATACGTTTAAAATCTCTTTTTTTTTATTCATTAATCTGTCCGCCTGCAGCTACGCTTATTTTTTATTTTTCCGTGTAATTTCCCGTAGGAATGAGATATTTCCCCGCAGTAAAATCTATCTAAGATGTTGACCGGGGATATAAGGTACCACCATGCAAAATTTCATTCAAATCGGTTCAACAGTTTCGTAGATTAGCCCGTGGGTCTCTCTCAAAAAAGTGGCACCGCTTCCAAAAATTATCACATTTTCAAAAAAGTTTGAGAGTTGCTCTTTTTTTTATAAAAATAAATTGAATTCCCCCATCTAAAAACAATTATGTAAGAGGGAACGCAATATTTAAATGATTCTGCCTATGAGAGCTTGCAGAAAAAAGAAGTCCACAGGTGAAAGAGATTTAGGACAGGTTAGCGGAGAACGAGCACAGGTTAATGAGATTTTGCATATATATTGATTAATAAAGTAGGTAAATATTGAAAAATAAATAATAAGGTATAACAAGGGATGATAAATGTATGTTTTTATCGACCTATATCAAGTCAAAAAGCTTAAAGGGTTGAGATATTTATGAAACAGCATTGAAATATCAAATATCGAACATTTCTTTAAGGAAATGAATAGATTGCTGATTCTACGATCAGGCTTATGGAAGAAAGACGGAGAATGGTCCTGGAATTCGTAAATTATGCTTCCTGCAGATCTCAAAGGGTCTGCCTCGCAATCTTCACCTATTTAATACGGATTAAAGGACCTTTGACGAAACAAGGCTTCAAAGTGTTCGCAAGAGATTTTTCTATTAGGCAGAGCCAATTGATGAAGCTGAAGACTGCGGCCGGTAGAACTGTGACATTTAAGCCTGAGCTACTGCAAGAAATTGAGGAACTCTATGGACAACTGTACACAATGAAAAGGATACCTGTCAGCCAAGCTGCAAACTGAAGCTAGGCTAATCCGGCACTGTACAGAAGACATCCCGGACGTCAGTCTGTATGAGATTAGGATGGTTCTCAAACAGTTAAAAAACTACAAGGCGCCGGGTGACGACGGATTAGGTGCTGGAGCTTATGAAGGCTAATGGTACACCGGTCCTAAAAGCCCTTCAGAAACCATTTAATTTCGTCATCCTCGAAGAAACAACGCCGCAAGCTCAGTCAGTCCAGGACCAGAACTCCAGACCAATCCAGCTGCAGCGGAGTGTGAGACAAGGAGACGTAGTTTCTTCGAAACGAAACGTTGACCACTACATTGGAGGATGTCTTTAAGCTATTGGACTAGGAAGGACACCACGATATCAAAGTCATGTCTAAGACCTTCGAGGACCACGGCACAATGCTTCACGACCTTAACCAGTGAGTCAGGAGATGTACATGAAGAAGCGATGTCGAATGCCAATGTAGTACCCACTCCAATAACAGTTGTCTCTCGAAGTTGTAGACCATTAAGTCTACTTAGAGAAAACATTTCAGGTAGTAGATTCAACTTCGAGAAGGAGGTCAATCGTCGACCCCAACTAGGTTAGGCAGCATTCGAAAACTTGCGCAATATCTTTTTTTCCCAAATACCTCAGTGTCTCAAGTCAAAATTCTTAGACCAATGTGTGTTGACAGTGATGATCTACGGACCCGAGTCGTGGTCGCACGATAGGCCTCATAAAGAGGCTTTTGAGGCACTTAGAGAGCAATAGAGATGGTTATGCTTAGAGTTTCCCTGCGTGATCGTATCAGGAATGATAAGACCCGCAGACAAACCAAAGTCTCCAATATATCCCGAAGAATCGCGAAACTTAAATGGCAGTAAGCGGGGCACATTGCACGTAGAACTGAGGGCCGTTGAGGAAAAACGCCGTGGGCGGGCAGGCTCCCCACAAGGTGGACGGACGATCTATTGAGGGTCGCGGGAAGCCGCTGGATGCGAGCAGCGCTGGACCAATCGTCGTGGAGATCTTTGGGGGAGGCCTTTGTCCAGCAGTGGACGTCTTTTGATAATAAAGAATGAAACGCACGTTCTGAAAACCCTACTATTTATATGAAACTTCATTAACCTGTATATTTCCTCTTTCACCTGGCAAAATCTGGCAGGTTAAATAGGCACTGGTTAGTGAGAATATGACGAAAAAAATTTAATATAAATTAACCCTTTGCTGCACGGAGCAATGAATTACACATATTACAATAGATTACTTAACCAATAATTTAATACCAATTTCATACTTAAATATTAAAAGGAACAAGAAAAATATTCACAGGAAAAAGAGGACATAACTGTTACAAAACCCAGATTTGAGTGAATCGTCGTAGATTTCTCAAATTCTTGGCAACACAGAACGCAGGTGTCTTCTTAGACGTTTAGCCAGTGAACGACTGGTTAAGGTAAGGTAAGAAGGAGGGGTGTCGGCTTGATAGTGTTGGTGCTACGAGTGCGAATGTAAGTAAGCAGGTTGGTGAGAAAAAAACGCCGGACAAAGTTTTATCATTCATAACTTTTCAAAAAGAAGATTATTTAAGATAAATATCACTGTACATCGGTGTTCATTTCACTATAATGCCATAAATAACTAAAATTGTACAGAAACGTTCAAGTTTATCGACATAATTATGCTCAAAACTAACTGTATGGCGTTTGGACACGACAGGTTAAAGTGAAACTGATGTTACAAACTTTCGTCACACAAGATCTGTAATTTTTTTTTACATGAGAATAGCTGGCCTTCACGCAATATGTCTCTTTACGTAATATATGTTTAACATTACGGGTAAAAAGCCAAAAACAAATAAAAAATCTAACAAAAACCGTGCGGCAGGTTGCGGTGCCACTTTTTTGAGAGAGACCCCCGTGCAAACAGACAAACAAAAAAATTTAATTAAATCTGGATATGTTCCATATTACTTCTTACATCCCCCTGCCTGACTCGGTTTTTAGCATTGTTTTCTATGTACAGATTTTCGACTTCTACAGTTTTATTATATAGATAACTAGCGACCCGCCCCGGCTCCGCACGGGTAAATGGTTACTGTGGGTTATTCTTGAGTATATTATGCATGTATTATAGATATAAACCTTCCTCTTGAATCCCTCTATCTATTAAAAAAAACCGCATCAAAATCCGTTGCGTAGTTTTAAAGATTTAAGCGTACAAAGGGACATAGGGAGGGACATAGGGACAGAGAAAGCGACTTTGTTTTATACTATGTAGTGATAAGCTCCCTCAGAACACTTATATAAAAAGCTAAAAAGCTTTCGAGAAAAATAAGTTTTCCAGAAAATAATATAATTTTCTAAATACATTTATTTCATCCTTTAAAAACCTATTTATTTCAGTGCTATCAGGTAGAGATAATTGATACGGGGATAAACTTAACATTTCCGTTCTGAAACTATGGTCCATGGATAAATAGCAAAATCAGTAAGCATTATTTTTTTGACATCTTACACTTTACAGTATTTCTTTTACTTGATTTGTGCTATAGTCATGGTTATACTCGTATGTAGGTAGTCAAACTAGGGCAACAGGTACCGGTTCACCGACGCGAATTTTATAGATATATATCTTTGTCCAACAGTTGGTCTACGTCATAGTATAGCATCCAAGGGAAAAATGGTCTTGAGTCAGACAATCAGACGGACACCGTCATATATGCATGGTATGGTTGGCAACCCTAGTTTGAAAGTATTTGTACTATTTTGTTGCTTTCCCCGAACTGCTGGTCTAAGTAGAGCGCGCCATTGTGTTCGCATTGTTTATAAACAGCTTCCGTTGTCAGCACTCTCTTCTTGCTGATCTAAGAAGGCGTAAGCCCCACATAATTGGATGGTACGCGGACGCGGTCGCGGCGAAGACAGGACGCAAAAAAGGCGAGGATACGCGACGTCGTTCGTCGTGTCCGCGCCCGCGTCTTTTCTCTTGTCTCGGACGCGTAGACGCGGTGCCGATACGATACAGACATAATGCAGTCGTGGTTATCGACCTTATGTCGAAACCACAGCAGCGAGGCGAGTCGGCAGACGAGACGTGTCGTCTTCGTTAGGCGACACAAAATTCTTCCGTCCGTGACCTCAACTGATTTAGTGTGGTTTACGCATTAGGAATGGTGCGAAATTTTATATCATCGGCTCACCTTTTTTAATTATTATATCTAATGTCATTGACATTCTGGTGCAGTTTGCGCTTGAGCACCAAGCACTCTCACCTTATCTTGTAAGGCAAATAGGGATTGTTCGTAGTTATTTGAATTGAACAAATAACTATGGTTTAAACTAGATAACAATGCAACTTTATCACAAGTATATAACACTATCCGTTGTATGAATCAGTTTTCTGATTTAATGTCAGCCACCCATGATTTATCTATCACAATATATATACTACCTATCTATCTGTTTACGTGAGATTTATGCATTTGCAACATGATTATTTTTTCCGAATGATATTCGAATAATGCAAAAGTTCATGACGTCACCTGTCTGAGGAAACCACTTAAATGTTTTAAAAAAATCTTTTACAGGAGACACAAAAACTACCTACTGAAAAAAAAGTATGATAGGTAAATAATTATTATTTCTGTAGTTTTTTAGTTATTATATGATTATCTTTAGAGCTTTAAAACAAATGCGTAAATTTTATAGTGCAAATTGTGCGCGTTTTTTTGCCCAATTTGTAAAAGGAATTTGACAAAAGCTGTCCTTTACGAGGTTTTTCTCAGCCGGGTGACGATGATGACAACATCTGCACCATCATGTGCTGTAAATGCTGTAATGAAATGACAAAGTACAAAAACATGGAAAACTGATTTGCTATATGACTCAACATTCATGTTGTTTCCTGCATATCTGAAACATAGAATTGGGCGGGTGTGACCATGATAAAAAGATAAGTCTTCTGATTACAAAAAACGCTTTGTCAATAACATTAACATGATAATCACGCATCTTTATAACCGTCAATTCATTGTTTGTTTTACAGCTATACAAATAAAAAGTGATATGATACCAACAATAACTAGTAAGTACTAATTTGGGAATGATCTTGGTGTTACTGTCAATCAACACAATGTGGTCTGCCAAAGTACTTTGTCGTACGCAGGTTGGAGTCTGCTCCTGCATCAAAGATTATTTTTAATCTGTATTTTTACCCACGACGGACGGAACGGAACGGAGGCGGTATATGCGTTTGGGGTAAGAGGTTGTTTGTTTGTTTGTTTGTTTGTTTGTTACCTTCTATCACGAAAACCAATGGACCGATTTAGTTCCGGTTTTTTGCATTAAAAAGGTATCACTTCAACTTAGGATCTTAGATATGTTTTATGTAGGTAGACCATCAGGGAGCGCTGCAGCAGCCAGATAAGTTGGTACCACAGGAGTTATCAAAAACTACCGAATCGATTTCGATGCAGTTTTTTGCATTCAAAAGGCTTCATATTGGAGCTGGTTGTTAGACATGTTTTGGGGCGGTAGACCACCAGGGAGCCCTGCAGCAGCCAGATAAGTTGGTACTACAGGAGTTCTCAAAGAGTACTGAATCGATTTAGATGCGGTTTTTGCATTCAAAAGGCTTCATCTTGGAGCAGGTTCTTAGATACGTTTTATGGAGGTAGACCACCAGGGAGCCCTGCAGCAGCCAGATAAGTTGGTTCTACAGGAGTTCTCAAAAAGTACTGAATCTATTTCGATGCGGTTTTTTGCATTCAAAAGGCTTCATTTTGGAACTGGTTGTTGGACATGTTTTGAGGCGGTAGACCACCCACCAGGGAGCCTTGCAGCAGCCAGATAAGTTCGTACTACAGGAGTTCTCAAAAAGTACTGAATCGATTTCGATGCGGTTTTTTGCATTCAAAAGGCTTCATCTTGGAGCAGGTTCTTAGATACGTTTTATGGAGGTAGAACACCAGGGAGCCCTGCAGTAGCCAGATAAGTTGGCATTACAGGAGTTTTCAAAACTACTGAACCGGTATCTTTACAGATCAGGTTCTTGGACATGTTTTATGGCGCATGGCGGTAGACTATAAAGAAATACTGCAACAGCGAGGATAGGTGGCCGATAAGCGCTGATAACAAACAAAAGTAACGTACTCTCCAAAAAGTTTAAAATAAAAACAAAATTTAAAAAACCCACGCCGGATGTTAAAACATATTCAAATAAAAAACAAAATTGAAAATTTTAAAAAACCCACGCCGCCGTATGTTAAAATATATTAGAATAAAAAGGTTTAAATAACATTTTTGGAAATCCCCCGACCAGAGTCAAATAAGATAAGAAATATCAAATAAAGAAATCTATAAAAAGAGTGATTTCTCACGAAATCCGCCACACAAACAACTAATTATGACCTTTCTTAGTCCTTACGTATACGTATCTACTTACCTTTTGGTTTCTCGTAGAAATAGACACAGCAATAATATTGATTAATTTAGGTACTATACATACTCATCTATCTAATAATATAATACAAATCCAATAAAACACGTCGGGGGCTGCCATCATCGCTCTCTTTGTTAGAAATTTCAGTTAAAATATTGCAACTACATATTTATATTACTTAAAAACTAAATATAATGTAGATTCTGAATAAGTAAAACTCACGGTATGATAAAATTTATTAATGTCAGAGCAGGGAATGGCAGACCCCGACATGTTTTATTGGATTTGTATTATATTATTAGATAGATGAGTATGTATAGTACCTAAATTTATCAATATTATTGCTGTGTCTATATCTACGAGAAACCAAAAGGTAAGTAGATACGTATACGTAAGGACTATGAAAGGTCATAATTAGTTGTTTGTGTGGCGGATTTCGTGAGAAATCACTCTTTTTATAGATTTCTTTATTTGATATTTCTTATCTTATTTGACTCTGGTCGGGGGATTTCCAAAAATGTTATTTAAACCTTTTTATTCTAATATATTTTAACATACGGCGGCGTGGGTTTTTTAAAATTTTCAATTTTGTTTTTTATTAACTTTAGCTTCGATTTAAAAAATGTGTGGTAATTTTTTAACAATATTATTAAAGACATCTACTTAACCAGTATAGTTGTAGTCCACCGAGAATAAATAGCTTTATGTATTTTCTTTTAATGTTTAAGAAAATAAAAGCTTTCACGTTTTCGTAACAGTTACGATACAATTCATGAATTTGTAAATAAATAGATTATCCCTGAATGATGTCTGCAAGGCTTTAAGCATATTATTATTAGTAAATAAAATGTTCTTTTGGTAATATGTAATAAATATATAACGGTTAAATATGTAGGTACTACCTAATTCCTGATCTAATATCTGTGTTTATTTTCATTTCATTTCATTTTCTAATACAAGATTTTACTTGCTTAAGATAAGATTTTGGTAAATCGGTTTTTTCTTTTAGCAGATCTTAAAAGACCTTGATAATTTGTTTATTCGTAATAAAATACTGCTACGTTACCTATTTATAATTTTATGAAATTACAGTCTCATATTATGCAATCCAATTTTGGAGAATCTAACCTCACCCCACCTAACCTACACAATCAATTTGAACGATAACAATAGTCCCTTCTTACCTGGACTGGGAACTTCCAGGAACCATTGGGTTTTGCCCCTTGATAAAACTGGCCGAGCACTGTTATATCCAAATAGTCACGCCATTTCACCATAAAAAAATAAATACCCATCCGTGTAGAGTTGTACTTAATTAGTTTAAAATGAATAATTTAACTTCTTTATTCTTTAAAAAATCTACACCGTTGAGAATTAAATGACTGTTAATTCAAAGTGAAACGTAGGTGAGTTAGCACATCATTAAAATATTATTAAAATTTATGTTAAGGAATTGTAGTTGGGTATGGCAGGTGAGGTTATGGTATTCTAGACTTGTTAAAATGAGTATACAATCAATAGATCCATGTACTAAGTATGCAGTTAGTCGATAGTTTCTGATAGCTACAATAACCATAAAATCAGTTTAGTGGGCAATCACGTGTTAGGTATGCCTACAAGTAGATGTTGGAAATTTCATTTCGAATTTCACAAAACGAAAAACATGCGTTATGTAGTTTTTTTATGATTAATTCGAAATACGGTTTTTAGGGAATCTTTAGGGTTAAGCTTGTAGTAAACAATTCGATTCCTATACTTTAAGTATTTCTTTGATAACCTTTCATATCAATTTATAACATTTATAAGTACAACCAACCACATGCTGATTGACAATGACTTCTCTGTCATTTATTTCAATTATTTTGTTTATAGAGTCATTTTTCTCGTAACTTTAAAATTTAAATTAAGACAAATGGACGAATTTATAAAAACGTAGGCAAAATTTAGTGAAGGAAAAGGAATTAGTGAAGGAAAAATTAATCACGAATTCAAAATTCAGAAATAAGATGACATTATTTTAAAATTTCTAATTTGTAAATGACCATTTTATACAGTAACAGCTTTTTTAAAACTGACCTACGCTTGTGTCACAAATCGACTACTTCACCGGACTTGAACTCGATGTACTCTCTTTGTGGTAATTATAAAGAAATATAAAAAGAAACGATGAGTAATTTGAGCGTTACATTACATACACATCGACATTTAGCAATAGTTTAATAGAAATAATGAACATCATTAATATAATAGATTCACAGAAATAAGAAATTACCAACGAAAACAACAAGAGTCAATTAAAAAGTATTCTAATTAGAAGCTATAGATGCAAGCAGGTCATGTTATATATGTAGCTGAATACAAACATGATAAAATAATTGAATAAATAAGTAGATAAAGCTGAAATCAACACATACGGTACTTTTGAACCTTTGATTAAAAAAGAGGAGGAATAGGAGTAAAAGCTGTTGTAATTTTCCTTCTACATGGTGGCGTACCTGTATCTTTGGACTTTAGTTTATGTTATTTATGTTATAATAAGGAATAATGTGATATGGATGATTTATGGATTGGTGTGAGTCTATAGAGATACTTGTATGTTGATGAAATACTGGGGTGTTTTTTACAAATAGATAAAAGTATTTATGCCACCATGAATATAAGAAGCAAATCCAAAGATGCACAGTGCGAATGAGTGATGTTAAAATAAAATTATGAACACATGGTAGTGTAGAGGTTAGGAAATCAACTCACCGCTGAGTGCTGTTGCATATTCTTTCCAATGTGAACGAGCTTTGGCTGTCATTGTAACTGATTCTAATTTAACTTGTCAAACAAATTTTCAAACAACTGGGAGTTTTGGAATGAGATATCTTGAGCACTGATTTGTAATTATAAAAATATACTACGTACTATAATTCAGAGCCATTATAGATAAATATAAATATTTAACAATATAGAAGAAACTAACTAAATATCACAATAAAATATTGAATCTAAAATTAAGAGAATTTATACACGAGACGTTATAACCGATGTGGCTTCATTTTGATGGTTTATGTGTTGTTGGCTTGCAGGCTCATGATGCGAAAAGAAGACGCGAGGAGAGTCGTGGCGACGCGACGATGGCTAGTGAGCAACTGAACGAGTCGACGGCGGGCGGAGGCGAACGAACTAACCGCGACGCAACGAGTGGAATGGAATGAGGCAAATCGGCGCGGGCGCACGCTTTTGCTTCTTGTTTATCGCCTGGCTTCGTTTGCTGATGCTCAAGTAGCTCTTGTTACGATAACAAGAAGGTCGACAATGTGGCACCTGGCATGCAGAGCCATGGGTGACGTCGTGTGCTGCACCACGCTTCGTTCGCGCCTCTACTGCCTTTACCTACAGCCGTGCCTCCTAATTGTAGAGACAAATTATTTTTAGCAAGATGGGCCTAAAATAGTTCTGACAGTAGATTGAACTATGCTTTATTAGGCAACGAATTACAGATTCGTTGCTATTAGGAATCTAAAACATGCACTTACATACATTACGTTAAACATTCCATTAATTTCATCAATGTAAGCAATTTCCCAACTTGGTTTTCCCCACACCACCATTCTGTTATCTACATTTATTATCTGTGTAGTTGTTTATGATGCACTATCAACAAAACTTCCTAACTTTTGTTTTCTTAATTTGTTTTTTTATTTTCCAACAATTTTGTTCAGTTCTTGGTTTTTGAGGTCTTTGGTTAAGTCATTTATAACTTTTAATTTTATAAATTAAATTATGTTAAATTGAGTCTTCAGTCAGGAATTTTAGAAGTGTTTTATCTGAGCTGTTTTATGATGTACCTACGTTATTCGGCAAAAAGAACATAAAATGTACTATCATCTTTGACGAACAAACAAGGCTTATTTGTCGTCACTCAAATATCTGGAAGTCACAATAATATATGTAATTATATTTTACTAGCTTTCCGCGGCGGGTCCGCCCGCGTTAACAATTTTTCCCGTGGAAATGAGGCTTTTTCTCGCGGTAAAAGTTAACCTATGTTACTCAGTGTGAATGTAGCTTTCCAATCGTGAAAGAATTTTTGAAATCATTTCACTAGTTTTTGAGTTAATTTATTACAAACATACACACACACAAAAATACAAATCTTTCCTCTTTATAATACTCGTATTAGTATGAGTATGATATGATTTAAATTTTCCGCTTGCAACTTCATCCGTTTCCGGCTGTTCCCAGGGGAATGCTACGGATATCGTAAAAAGTAGTAGATGGTCTCTCAAACTTCTTTGTTATTCTGATTCAATATTTGTTGTTGTGAAAAATTCAGAAAAAAATTTCAACGTTCAAAGAAACATTCTGTATTGTTGTTTGTAAACTGGTTTGAACAAGCCATCCTGCATTCGACGTAATGTCTGTTGGGAAAAACTCGTGTGAACATTTTGTAGACTAAACATGCTTGAGAATTCAATTCAACCGAAGGAAACGTTATAGAACATGTCATGTCTATCTAGCTAGTGCAACTGCGCAACTGTTTGCTCTAACGCTGATATTTCCACGTTTTCACTGAAGTTTTTCTTCCTACAGATCCTTTATATATACTATGATACCAACACTATTCTATATAATAAAACAGTAGCAGTCAATAAAAAGCTAGCTTAGCTTTTTTTTCGTAGAACCAGAATTAAAACCAGATTTTTATTTCTCGATTTGTCTGTTTGTACGGGTTAATCTCCGAAACTATTGGACCAATTTGAATGAAATTTTGTATGGTGGTATTTTATATGTCTGGTCGATATCTTAGGTAGTTTGTACCGCGGGAAAATATCTCATTACTACGGAAAATGGGTTAAAAAAGTAATTGTTCTGAGTTTTTAAATAAAATTTTGCATGGTTGTAACAGGGACGTTAGATTTTAGTAATATATGGTGGTACCTTATATCCCCATTCAACATCTTAGATACGTTTTACTACGGGAAAATATTTCATTCCTAAGGGAAACTGTGCACGGGAAAGTCAAACAACGCGGAAAACAACGCGGGCGTCAGCTAGTATAATATTGTAATATAAGTAGTGTTCAGTTCCAGTTCATTTTAATTATGTATTTTGCAAATAGATTTACCACAGGGCTCTACGTATTTTCCCATAAATAATATTTCTTTTAATTGTTTACTTTGAGCATGAAAGTGTTACAGTTACTTCTGAAGTTATTATTGATTGCATTTCATACAAGAGTGTTCTGGAATGTTCTACATCAATCTGGGATGTTCTCAAACGTTCCAGGCTATTCTTAAACATTCAAGAACATCTTATGTAGGGAATTATATTATGATCAGGAGTGTACTTGTAGAACCTTTATTCCTTCAAAAACTAGCCTATAAACCTTAAACAAGCTGACATTAACTGAAGTATTACAAAAACAGAATAAAAAGGAAAGATTTTAGATATGATTTTACGTTTGTCTTATTAAGTTATGGTTATTTGGTTTGTTCTTTTTAGTTATCATCCACATAGAGGTTAGCATTGTTGGATAACTTTGAATAATAAATTGTTATTCTTAAATACTGTCAAAAAGTTGAGGTTGTAGCCTATGTATTCATTAGCTCGTGTGCCTTAGCTTGTGTGAGAAGGTATGGAAGGAATATTCATGGTTCAAATGTATTGGTAAAGATATCCTACCTAAATGTGTTTGAGACCCACTTTACAACTATATTTTTTACGACCGTATGCATTGATATATAATAAACACCGTATGTTATTATTATTGGATTACTTATTACCTGCAATTGTTATTTTATTATTAGGATTATAAATTGAAAGTCAATATTAATTTTATCAATAACAGTTAAATTGTATCATAGTGATTGAACGGGATCATTTGATAACAGCATGGCATGTAAACTGCACGTGATTCAGATGAAATCATTTTAGTGAGTAATAATGTTATGTTGTGGTGGGTAGTCGAGTAGGATGTGGATGATTTGGGTGCAATTGGATAAGAAAAGATCTATCAAGTGTTTGGTGGTCGCCATCCTGAGATTGGATGAGGTAGGAAATTTCTGGTCTCAGTATACTCAGGACGACAACGACGGTCTAGGTATGACTCATTTTGTGAAAGTTGCTAAACCCAATGCCTAAAATTAGTGCCTTTTTATTATTACACGCTTTATATTAGCTTCACTTGTAAGTAACTATGTATGTAAGAAAATCTTGGAATCTTAATTTGACCCACTTCCCGGTCTTCGATTAGGATAAAATTTTGCACACGCTCTGAGTTCTGATGACAATACATGACTAGCTAAGAAACGTCATTACAAATCCAATATGGCGGCCTCCCCATTATTGTATCTAAAAAATCTTGGAATCTTAATTTGACCCACTTCCCGGACTTCGATTAGGATGAAATTTTGCCCACGCTCTGAGTTATGATGACAATACATGACTAGCTAAGAAACGTCATTACAAATCCAATATGGCGGCCTCCCCATTATTGTATCTAAAAAAATCTTGGAATCTTAATTTGACCCACTTCCCGGTCTTCGATTAGGATGAAATTTTGCACACGCTCTGAGTTATGATGACAATACATGACTAGCTAAGAAACGTCATTACAAATCTAATATGGCGGCCTCCCTAAGATGGCGAACTGGCTGTTTGAAATCCACCCCCATGATATGGGTATCAAATGAAAGGGTTTGCTGTCAGGAATACGAAAAAAAAAGTCACGTGACTTAAATCCAATATGGCGGACGTCCAAGGTGGCGGACAGGAAGCGTGTTTTTTAGTTTTTTAAACTATTATTATTTTCAAGCACTCAAATCACAAGCAACACATAAATCGCTTCTATACAATATAACTAACTAATGTACAGCAAGTATACCCTTTTTTTTTGAATTGACCTATGCTTAAGTCGAAAAGGTACGACGGATCAAGCTTCACGGGACTTGCGGGGGAGCGGAATACTCTACCCCAAAAAAGTCATATACCAACGCGTCTAGGGGCGGCTCAAGGGAGCCTCGGATCACGGCCTAGCGCGTTGATATTGAAAAACATCGTGAAGGAGACGACGCCTGTGGGGCTCCGTCTCTGATTTTCAATTTTGATTTTGGTTCTGGCCGCGCCCCCGCCGGCGGGTGCGGGCGTTGTTACCTGAAGGGTAAGTATACCCAATAGTCTCAGTCCGAACTAAGTTACAGAGGTTAAAAGTTGAAGACTGATGTTAAACTATTTGTATGAAAAATATTCCGCATATGTATAGATTTTATGTTCTTTTATTTATTTGGACCTAGTACATAAACATTAATAAAATATAATATATATGAGTAATAATCATATGTAAATAATGTGCCAATAAAAAAAAGGAAAATTTAAAATCATAAAAATAATAATGAGGTTTAGTGTAAAATAGAGTGTTCATTAAAATAATTGTTTGTTTTGTTATTCTGGATTGAAATAAGGTTAGACTGAACAGTAAACATAGAGAAATGTGGCATGTGCTGTTTTGTTTGTAATGGATAGGATAGATAGGACCCTGTGTTATATAATAATACCAAGGTTTAACCCACTGGTTTGAACCATGGTTCCGCGAAAAAAAGAAAAGGTACCACACCACCTTCCACACAAAAATTGGCATTGTCATTTAATTACCGATTAGTAATTAAAGAACTTTGGTCAAGAATGACTCAAGCATTTCGTTTTACCGAGTAAGATATAAGCATAATACACTATGAAATTTAACTGGTTGTTTACCCGCAACATAGTGGTAGCAGGGCTGTAGCTAGAGTTGAATTTGACGTAGGGCAGCATTGGTTACAGGTAGGGCGGAAGTAAAAAAAATATCATAATTGATCTGCCCTCGGATCACGGGCTCCTAAATCAATCACCATGTATGTATATCATTGACCTGTAGATTTTTTTTATCTCAAACTATGAACAAACAATTTAATTATAAAAAAATATCTTATTTTTTATTATTAAATACCTATTATAAAATATTTAAGGTAGGGCATTGTGATCTTAAGGTAGGGCATTGCCCCACAATGCCCCCCCCCCCTAGCTACGGCCCTGAGTGGTAGTACGAGTACTACTAATGAAACTGAACAACTTTGTGTTAGAAGCCTAAGGTGGGTCAATAATTTTGACATCAGGATTTATCACACGACAAGCAAGCAGAGCAAGTAGAAAAAGTTTCATGGTAACTCCAAAAGCTAGGTTCCAGAGGTTTAGTATTACCCAAAGAGGATTCTTTTTGCTGGTACATTTTTTCATTGATATTATATAGATAAATTATTTAATAATTCCTTTCCTATCTTGTTTATCTAATTTGTTAGTAGTGGATTAAGATTTAATTTACATGATTTTGTTTTAGAGATAAGATCATAAGTTGATTGACACGATATTGTGTAGGAAATAAGATTTATTTCCAAATAAAATCGTTACAAGTAAACTTCCGTCAGAATTTTATAACGTAAGATTTCATTGCTTTGATTTATGATCGATCTCTCTGTGTCTTAACTTTTCTTTAAGCAGACTTTTTTTTGAAACATGACTATGTTACCATAAAAAAGTTAGACACGAGTCGAGCGCTTGTTTATATATCTTCTATGAGATTTTTTATGTGAGGCTTTATAGACAGGCGTTTAACGCGTGTATAACTTTTCTGTGGTAAGACCCTGAATATTCACCTAATCACATTTCAAATGAAATTTCGCTCTTACTAAGGTTCTTGAGTGCTTAGTCTTGCAGAAAATTGTTTTATGTTGATGTAGTCATCAGTCAGTAAGTTATTATTACCCTTTCAATAAAAATTATAATGATAAATACTTTATTTTTTTAAAATTTTGGACTCTAAAATATTATTAATAATAATTAATTCAATATTTTAGAAAATAAAACTTAAGAAAATCTTTAACATTTAGCAAAACAAAATATTAGTTTAATTTCTTTGGCATATATTTTATGTATATATTTTTAGCTGTCTCATTTCATTACTACTTAACTGATTTGATTTGATTGAAAGATTGCAAACATATGATTTGATTGGGAGATAAAAGGAACAATATAGTTAATAGTTGCTCCTAAAAGGACAGATATTATATTTCGACAAATAATAAAATTAAAGCCTTTTTCAGCGCGTTTGGTCAGCATCGATTATTTGAGTTTGCGCATATTAGCCGTCCTTAAAGAATCTTTTTTTTACTTTTCGTAAATCGTTCTTTATAGGTTTATTGTATTGTGTGGCGTGGCGTAGTCCATTTTCTTACCTGAAAATTTAATGATTTTCCGTAAAGTTACGCAAGTGATCCTCTGATTGCAAAGGGATCCGAATATCCTATTTGACATTTGATATAAATATTCGTCCACTCACGTTAACAGTTTTTCCCGTGGGAATGAGGTATTTACCGCGGTAAAAGGCAACCTATGTAACTCCCCAAGGTCTATTCTATATTTATACCAAGTTTAATTAAAATCGGTTCAGTAGTTTCGGAGCCTATTCAATGCAAGCAAACAAACAATCAAATTATTATTATTTTTAAGATTGAAGGACGGAGATAGAATTGGCAGCTTATAGACTTGTAGTGGAACATAAAAAATAATTTTAGGCAAAAAAACTTAATTTCAAACCTAATTCAGTAAAACATTAATAGGTAATGTAATAAGTTGACTCTCCTGACATAACACTAGAATTATAGACTTTACTAAGCGTTACTAAGTCTTTAAGCATAGGAGTAGTAGGTATTGCCTGCGTTTCTCTTTGACAGAAAATTTGAAATTCAAAAGACAGTAGGTTATTATGTATAAGCAATAAGAATAAAACATGCTAAAGATTCATTTTATGAGTTATTCAAAAACTAAATATGTAATAATGGTGTTCCTACAGAAATGGACATAAGGATTAACGATGTTCAAAATTACGACCAGAGAGCCTCCGATTTGTCTGCCTGCCCAAAATAGGAATGCATAAAAAATACTACTCGCTTAGACGAGACATAAAAAATTGCGGTGTTCTTTTGCACGACAGTTACAGCACGTTTGGAATGTGGACATGCGATGCGACGATATCAGCCGACTGGCGCGTGAGACGCACGCACGCACACTAGCATACGATCTCGTGTGCCAAATACCAATACATGTCACGTACAATCATGTATTCAACTTCTCTGTGTGCCAACTGTGAGCATGTACGAGTATGAGCTGTATTCATGCCGGTTTCTGAAGTTTCACGGTTAGATTGTCATTGAAAACGCTGAATGCTTTATTACTTCAATGCACTAGTCAGGCAAATAAATAAAAACAGAATTATATTTTTTCTTATCATAATTTAATACATTATACCCCATTGTGTACATGTAAGATATAAATACCTATGACAATAGTGTACGACAATATTCTTTACCTGTTGAAAAGGTATCAGGGTATCAGGGAAATCTTGCGGATGATTATAACAAACTTAAGGTTAAGCTTTTAAATTTTCCCGTAGCAATGAGTTATTTTCCAGCGATAAAAGTTGGCATAATAGCATAAGAAAGAGTCATAATAAAAAGAGTCGGTCATATCCCTATTTTGATAAATGCTGAACTGATTTGAGGTCAGTTATAAAATAAGAAAACAGATAATTGATTGACTACTCACTCCGACTTCAGTAATGAGGAGTTCATTTTGTGAAACTGTAGTAATTATGCATTTAAAAATATAAAATTTATGTTATGATATAATTTAGATCATAAAATAACAAAAACATAGAGTATATTGCTGAAATATGAACAAAAAGGAATGCCTTAAAAAAGTTTTAGAGTATACAATACTATAAATGCTTATAATATTGTTTGGCCAACCTTTGGTATGAGAATTATTGAACCACCTAAGATTTTGGATACCAGTGGCCCCACAATTAAAATCAGAGAAATTAATATTCAAAATTCCCTATCTAGACAGCGTCAATTATAGACAGATATACTCGAATTTAAACTCAGGAAACCGATTCTTCACACCAACCGATCACAGCAGGTCATTCGCCGCTGATTTTCTGCTCCATGGTGGGAGAGACTCTATACTGCTGACGTCACAAGCGATAGTCAGATGCCTGCCGAGTGGTGATATCATCAATCTGTAAAGGTATGATGAAAGATACAAAGTCCAAGACCAAGACTTTGAATTGAAGGGTTAGGTTTATATATACGAACGGGGTATTTGGAGTCAAAAGCATATTTTGGGTGGGATCTGGGGATATATTATATGAGCAGTTACTGATGATGATTAAGCATATTTTTTGTACGTACAGCATCAATAAATAGATCAATGACAACAAAAAAATAAGGATTTATAAATTATGTCGAAGAATGTTTACTATCTATGTCAAGTTTCAAGGAATTAGAAGTAAACTTATTTTTTCCGGTACATTTATACTAATTTTATACGTAAAATGGCGTTTTTTAGATTTTTTCGAATTATTTCGAATGAAACGCGATAAAATGTGGGCCTTTAAATTTATCACTACGATTTTAACCTGTATTATTTATGCTCTACCTACTAATAATTGTTTATATTACGATTAATATGAACTGCTCTTTAGAATGATTCACAGAGTATAATTAAGATATACGAACATTTTATGATTACGTATGACACACAGTGGATATGTTTTTTATCACAAATCACCGATGATCAAGGTAAAGACTTCTACGTCATAGATACACTACAAGTAATAAATTGATCAAATTATCTATTTCCACTGTTCTACTCCCAAGTAGGTACTTTTATTTTTCCATTAATTAACTGTATCAGTCTGATTGATAAGTTGCGTATATCTAATCTACTTTCGACTTGATTTCATAATTTCTTTTAATATTTACGGTAAAAAAAAAATCGCGTAGTAGATGTGAGTATGTGAGTCACCGATGAAAAACTGAAATGATTTAATAATCATTTAATTTTTCATAAAACTATACAATAATTTGTATAGTTTTATTTAAACATTTTAAAATACCTATAATAAGTCGGATAATAACGCAACTTATTTGCTATTTGTGTTTTCCTTCCTTCCGGCTTCCATCTTGCTCTACATAAAAATAATTGTGTTCTTGAAGCAGTATTTAATACTCGTACAGTGGTAATTCGAAACAAAATAATGTTTGAGAAATAACAAGGGAATAAGAAAAATTCTATCGATTTTAAGATTCAGCCTCCTTCTTTCTGTTTTGAGCAGTTTTTATCCAATTTCTGCCCACCACCTTCATGATGTCGTCTTCTTCGTTCGTCCTTCGTTCGCGGTTAGTACACATTATTTTGTATATTTACGGGTCTTTAAATATGTTTTATGATACCTTATTTTTTCCCGACGTTTTGGCGGGGTTGCACCTGCCTTGGTCACGAATTGACTGATCAGGATATCATAAATAGATATCTTGAAAACCACTGAATTATAGATTTTTAAGAAATTGCTATGTTCTTTAAAGTTTATGAGAAAAGATAGCATGTTATTGAAATTTGGTATAAACTATAAACGTTTAGAATATTAAACAGGGTGTAAGGAAAAGTCTCATATAGCCGAATTTATTAAGAAATCGTAATTTAAAAATTTGTAACAAAAATCTTTTGTTAAATGTTTTAACTAACACAATACTGGGTGTAAAGGATAATGAATTTTTTTATTAAACCCTGTAAACTTAGGTATCAACGAGATATTTTCGAGTCCGGTGAAGCTTTTGGTCGTGCCTTATCGACAAAAACCTTGGGAAAATAATAAAAAAACAACAACAATGTATTTAAACTACTTTTGTGAAACAAGGTAAAAATAGGCAGGTTTACTACTAGGTATTATCCATTTTACTTATTATTTATTCCATTGTGTAACGTAGAATAAGGTTCACACGCATGAAATGAGACACAGGTACATTTTTTGCATTAAGTATTATAATATATATTATATGGTTAATAAATATTTAATTTAATTAAATGTTTTCTCTTACATGTATCTTACATTTTCAATGTTTTTTGAAACTCGTTGATTTTAAAGGCACAATCCAACAGTTCTTATAGGAATGTCATAATCACATTAATCACAGCATTTAGATAAATAGTAAAATTGAGTAAGTAAGTATATAGAGGATGGTATACGAGTAACACACCGATAAAGTAAATAACATTAAACGGAAGACTTATTTTTCAGTCAGATACTTCGTTTAATAATAGTTGACTTCTAAGATACTTTGTAGTATGTGATTCAAGTTTGACACTGTATTTTCAATTTAATGTAGTAGTAATGCCCCATTTTTAAAGACACCATAAGTACCTAAACGGTTAATGATGCAAACTTGTAGTGTTCGCATGTCACATACTAATAATAGCAGTAGTTTTTTGACAGTAAATAGAGCAAACATGCATCAATTTTGTGTAAAAAAAAGAGTTGTATAATTTAGTTTTCACTTAATAATATAATATTTGTGTTAGATATGTAATAGTAAACTTTTAAGTTTATACTTAATTTTTTATATTTGCTGGACCTTACAGGGTCATGTGTGGGCCATCTTATAATTTTACGACCTTTGCAACACCACATGAAGCAATAAATTATTATGATTATGATTAATATAACGTACACAATAAAAAACGAACACAAATATTTAAAAAACGAAGTATTTTTGAGTGAATACTTTAGCAATAAAGTTTAGTGTTACAAGTGGTTTGTACGTAAATTAAATTAGTATACATATAAACTCCGAAGATGAAAATTGGGTAACGGAAGAGCTTGGTTGGGTCTACATTCTGTGTAATGCTTTTATAAATAAATTGAAAACTTATTATACTTTTAATTTAAATAAATACATCCGCAACTAATATATTATATAAATTTAAGTAGACTCTGCTGTGAATTAACGAATACTGTTTAATTATCTATTATTGTTACAAAACATTCTCGTAATACTTAATATTAAAAATCATTAACTTTTGTTTCGTGGGCATTTCAATATTTTAACAATATCTGCTGTTTAAAAAATATCGGATTTAAGATGCCATTTGAAAAACAATTATTTATTTGTACTTTTAAAACAGTTTAGTTATATATTTTACCTGAAGCACATTATGTACAACATAATATATTAGAGGCACGTCCAAATTATATTACAATTAATACTTATCTATGTTTATATAAATAAATGTATAAATGCATAACAATAACTATAATATATTCTCTTTACGTAAAATAATTATTTATGTTAACAATTGATTCTATTCTGTTCTTAATAAGTACTCGTAATTCGCCGTTTAAATACTTTTATGCCACTTAAGTATCACTGGTATTATCACTGTAATATCCTAAGTATTAACAATATAGACAAAACAAGTAAATACTACTTATATTATAACCGCAAAAGTTTGTGAGGATAGATGTATGGATGGATGTTTGTTACTCTTCCACGCAAAAAGTACTGAATGTTTTTAATGAAACATTAAAGTATAATAGCTTATACATACATCAGAATAACACATAGGCTACCGTTTACAGCGGGAAAATCCCTTATTACTACGGGGAAAACTGTTAGCGCGTGCGGAGCCGCCGCCGGGCGAAAAGCAATGGAATTGTAATAAAATAAAGAGGGGGCAGCAATAAAATATGACAAACTGATAACTTGTGATGATGATGCTTTTTCATGCAATGCACCATCCGCCCGTTATGAATGCAAATGCACAAGTGATGATGAGATGACACTACACCGTATGCACCAAACACTTTATACGTGTTTCGGTTTCGCCCCATCACGGAGCATCATCAGGAGTCATTAGGCCTAGAATATTGCATGGAAAAGCATCATAAGTGTGGAAGTAGCAACCATAGACAGTTTGGGCCTTGGTATTTATTAAATTGACGTCGAAAAACATTTTGTAATCTTTTTACAAATAAAATCCTTTTGTTTTGATTTGATTTGTAGCTAAAGATTCATCACAACTTGTTCCGAAAGGCGACGTCTTGCAATAATAGCAGGCTTTTTTTTCTTTACTGAAGTAGCACCGACTATGAATGAAATGAATTAATTTCTTAAATAAGAATTAGTTCAGTATGCGATACTAAATAAAAGGTTTAATTTTATACCCCCGTTATATTTTTGTAGGAATGTTAAATAGTTAGAAGTGGTTAACATAAGTATTTAACTAGGTATTGAACGCTTCATGGAAGTATTCATGGTCGATACTAAAAATAAAACAATGGGACACCATTGTTTTGTTATGTATAGTTACTATTTAAAATATCTTAGAGATCGAATGGTATTTATAAGTACTTATCATAAGTTAATTCTAACTGACCCCGCGTTCTGATTGTCTCGCTTTTTGTAGACAACTTCTGTCTTGTTTGAGTATAATTTCTCTTGAATTGCAGCGAAAGATTGGCCTTTGGTCTCGGGGAGCAGCATAAATATGAATATCACACCTGCTACAGAAAATACACCAAAACCCCAAAAAGCAACATAATTCCCTAAGTTATCAGCAACTACCTGATACAATTTTGTAACAGCAAAGGTCATAAACGCCACGAATATCTGAATAACGCATGTGGCTTTCGACTTTATGTGTGTGGGGAATATCTCTGATGTTATTGCAAAAGGCACTGTGGCTAAGCCTATGGTGTAAGAAAATATAAATATTGGTATCACAACAATAGGAATGAATTTCACGCTGACGACGTATCCATCGTCCAGGTTTTTCATAAAGAAATATGAGCCTATAATGACGTTCGCTAACGCAACACCGCATGACGATATTAGAAGTAATGGTTTTCTTCCCAGCCTGTCGACTAGTTGTGATGAAATTGCAGCTGTAAGCAACTGGACGGAGCCAAAAAGGATGGAGGCTTCCTTTTCCCCCATACCACTGTCGGCAGCTCCAAATATTTGCTGGGTATACGATATAATCGCCGTACTGCCGCAGAATTGTTGCGTGAAGTATATCCCCATAAGAATAATGAGACCTCTTTTGTTCCCTCCGACGGCGACTAAGTCCATCCATCGGCTTTTCTCCTTCATATTCTCGTTAACTAGATGGGTCATGCTGTCAAGTTCTTCCCTCACGTTTCGTTTGCCTCGGAGTCTCTTGAGCGATCTCTCAGCTTGATCTTGGTTGCCCGACTTGAGGAAGTAGTAAGGAGATTCTGGCATAGTGGTGAATGTCACAACAAACAGTATTGGTATAGAGATATTGAAGCTCGCCAGGCTCAGAATGGACACATACGGCCCGATACAGTACTGCGACAGGATACCAAACTGAAATTGATATAAATCAATAGTGAATAATGTTTTAATTATTATATAGGTAGATATACCGCAATAATTTAATTTGAATGAAATTATTACATAGTTGTGGTTTATTGTATTTCCTATTAAGGGTTTTATTATCAGGTAACTATTATGATAATTAATACCATCATTACTTGTATTAAATGTTTTCCTCTCCATTCTGCGGAAATTCAGTGGAACTACTTTTAAAATAATAATTGTTGCAACACTAAAACAAAACATATTATGGCGTCCCCAGAGCAGGTTTTTTATTCTTCTAGTGACAATGACAGCCTTCGTTGTCGAGTGGTCAAAAGCTCGCCCGACTTTATGGAGTTCCCGGGTTCGAATCCCGGTGGGGTACTCGTCGAAAAAGTATCACTTTGTGAGACTTTCCCCAGTTTGGTTAGGATATTGCACGCTGAATCACCTGATTGTCCGAAAAAGAAAAATGGTTCCGTGCTTTGGAAGGCACTTAAAGCCGTTGGTTCCGCCTACTACCTACGGATGTAGTCGTTATACGAGTCATGTCAGGAGCCATAGGCGGCTTAATAATTCTGACACCAGGGTTGACGGGGTAGGTTATCCTCGAAACCCACACAGTATGCATGCACGCATACATTTTTCTAGTTAAGCCAGATAAACAAATAATAACGTCAAATGTACCTTCGACACCCTGTTCGGTAACAATGCCGGCGGGGGCGCGGCCATATTCAAAATCAAAATTAAATAATCAGAGACGGAGCCCTCAGGCGTCGTCTCCTTCACGATGTTTTTCCGTATCAACGCGCTAGGCCTAGGTCCGAGGCTCCCTCGAGCCGCCCCTAGACGCGTTGGTACATGACTACTTTGGGGTACAGTCTTCCGCTTCCCCGCAAGTCCGGTGAAGCATGATTCGTCGAACTTTTTCAACTCCAGCAAAGGTCATCATTATCATTATCATCTCAGCCGAAAGACGTCCACTGCTGGACAAAGGCCTCCCCCAAGGATCTCCACAATGATTGGTCCTGCGCTGTCCGATCCAGTTGCTTCCCGCAACCCTCACCAGATCGTCGGTTGACCTCGTGCCAAATACCGCAGTGTCTTAAGTCTAAAGTCTTTGACTAATGTGTGTAGCCAGTGATGACTTACGGATCTGAGACGTGGTCGCTTACGATGGGCCTCATAAGAAGGCTCAAAGCAAAGGTCAATAAAAAAAAGTACCTTCGACATGACGGTGATGAGCGTAGCCATGGCGCCTCTGCACTCGTCCGAGGCGATCTCACCGAGGTACATTGGCGCAGCCGTGTAGGCTATGCCGTAGCCCAGGCCGGAGATGAGGCGGGACACGTATATGGTGGGCACGTTGTCTGCGAGCATGACGAGGATCCAGCCGATGATGTAAGGGACGGCGGCCAGCAGCAGCGTCTTCTTGGTGCCGATGCGGTCGGCTAGGTACGCCGCGGGAATTGGGCTTGCAGCTGGAACGTCATTAATATATGGTAAAGTTTAGTGGTAGGTTATTTATAAACAAAGCAAAAAAACGCAGTCTTATTTAAATAAGGCTGTATGAAAACAACAGACTATTATTTTATTTCTTTACATTAGGCTTACTATGTAAGTAGCGACAGGCTCGAGAAGCTGTAAAACGCGACATAGTGACATTAGAGCCATAGCAGTTCTGTCAATATGTCGCGTTTGACAGTTTCTCGAGCCTGTCGCTTCTTACGTAGTAAGCCTACTGGTGTGGTGTGCAATTTTTACACTTCACAGATATTTTCATTTTATTTTTTAAACTTTATTTTCCTCTTATGATCGATTTTGTAGTTTTTTTGGTGTTTATGGTGAAAAGTTATCAGTTATTACTTTGCTTTGTCCTAGTGAGAGGACAGGTGGTCAAAGGTAAATGTTTTGTTGTATCATACTTGTCAGTTTTTTTTTTCAAATGCTTCGTTTGAATATTAAAATTATGCTTTGTTCATTTATACTACAGAATATATATTATTTCTTATCTAGATCTTTATGCTAAGCTTATTCAACAAGTTGACAGCTACTTACAAAAAATACATAAATCTTTTGTTTAGATCTAGAGCTTAATGTATCAAATATAGACCTTCGCTTTTTTACGAAAATTTTATATGGACATCGCCATTTTTAAATATCACAGAGCATGACAGAGCGTTAAGATTTTTTTTGTAAAGTCGTTCTATAGAAGCAGCATGGTACTATGAACCTTTTTATTTAGGTACTTATTATTTCCATAAGTGGCAGTCTGGCAGTTGTCAAGTTGGATGCAATAGTCATGGATTCAATAAGTATGTATGTATTATGGTACGCATAGTCATAGCAACAGTTGACTCATTGGACGATAGTATTACACCATAGAATATATCCGTCCCGTCGCCATTTTTCTATTTATGATTACACGAAACAGTGTTTATCTCCATTGCTGGACTATGGTCTCTCGGGAAATGTTGCCCACACAGTTGATAGGCGGTTTAAGAATTGCAGTTGTTTTCGCTTGCACTGGTACACAGTACATTTTAGATAGAAATAAGTGTGTGATAAATATTGGGCTCAATTCTGCGTGGCCGCTGATATATCTAAATTTAAGTAGCTATGTCTCTTTCACGTTCTTAAAAACGAAAAGGGACAGGTGATTGCCAACCTACATTTAGACACGTCAACGACTATAAAAACATCCCGACTAAATTAAGCTGAATTTGACAGCTGCGCTGCTTATTTTACATATCATTCATTCAAAATTAAATTAATTCATCTCCCCATCCTTTCCGATTCTCATATGAACGAAAGAGACCAACAACTTAAATTTAAGAGATTTTAGCGGCCACTGCAGAAATTGAGCCCATTACCTTGTTTGATAAATAAAACTATTCTTTTTTTATCATATCAGGTATGGTTCTGCCATGATCATGGTCGCGGCAGAACCATCAAAATACCTGATATATGTAGTTCAGTCGAAATATTAATAAGCTCAATTCATAATTTTATCACGGAGATAACCCATGTCATTTTGGTTAATAACCCCAAAAATATAAGAATATTAATACCTGAGCATAATATCATGAGCGAGGCGATCCATGAGCTCTGGTCTGGCGAGGTCTGGATGGGGGAGTCTTTGGACGTTAGTATGGGCAGCGTGGGCGACGTCCATCCGACTGTGGTGCCCGCCGCCGCCGTGATCAGAGTCGCTGGAACATACAATGAACAACTCTTTACTACATAGTATAAAACAAAGTAGCTTTCTCTGTCCCTATATCCCTATGTCCCTACCCAACTAGCAAAGTAGTCCAATAATTTCAGTTTTTATCACTTAAATGCTGTATAAACATGTTATTAAGGTTTTAGCTGTGACAGCGTGTTGTATAAACGCATTCGACGACACTCATTGGTTCTATAAGCTTAAAGAGCAATATTGAACTATAAATAAATGATGTAAACGTCAACTACGCCATATTATACAACCGTTATAGTTTGGTACAATACGTAGCGCTAGTGTAGCTATTATAGAAAAATACTGCACTATAAGAGTGTTAACAAATGTCTTTATTGATTTGATTTGAGCAATAAATGTAACAAACGCACTACTATTGTACTGGATAGTGGGTGCTTGGCACAAACCCCCGGACTACCCAATGCGTACACGAAATAATAAAACGGTTGGTTCTCGAAGAGACAGTATAATTTATTCGGTCGGTAAAATCGGTACAAAAAGTGGACTGTAATAACTAGTTCGATCACGGTGGAACAACACTATTGACAAAATCGATGGTAACGGTACTACGGTGACAGATTAGGATAACGCGGCACTTTCAAAACGGTAGGTATTCGATTTCACACGGCTCACTATTATCACTAACACACTGCACTGTACTCGCGGTTAATTATTGTAGTCGGTTGTTTCTTCTCTTCAGTTTCGATCGCTCCGATTAGCTCGGCTGAACTGACTGAACTGACTTGCTGGTTCGGGATGCGGCCGGTTTAAATACTAATTCCCGCGGAAACTTCCAGACCGCCATTCATTCTCGAAGTCTGATGACAGCTCTGGACGATATATCGATCCCTTTCGCACAGTCATCTCATCTACTTCCGGAAAGTTCGCTATTCACGGCGTACGTCGCTCATAGTCGGTCGGTCTCTATTTCCGGAAAGTTCGCCATTCATGTTCATATGTCGTTCCTTGTCACATAGTCTGTCGGTCTCTCTCTAGCTTCCGGAGAGTTTTGCTTGACGTCTCGAACGATTGGCTGTTATCGAACTTTCTTGACGTTTCTACCAATAGCGTGATCGATGGGTTGCCAATAATCAGCGGTTTGCGACGTTCGGATACATTTACGGTGTTCAATCGGTCGGTTTTAATGCGATGTCCGTGTTCGGATACATTTCTGTGTTTTGTCGCGAACATACTCCCGCCGTGCGCCGTCGTCATTGGCGGCGCATCAACTCCGGTGAAGCGACGAGCAGTTCTTCAGCTATCGGTTGTATTGTCGGTTGTTTTGCGGTGCGACTCCCGCCGGTGTTGCAGTACGGGATACGGTTCGGTCTTGCGGTGTTACACGGTGAGCTGGCGATACACGGTGACTGTGCTCGGTTCTGTTGTCGGTGACCCTCCCGCCGGTGATGCAGTGCGGGATGAAGTGCGGTGTGGCGGTTGTGGACGGTTCATACGGTGCTCGGTTGATTTACTACTGTGGAGTGACAACCTCTTTTTCAGTTTTCGTTGGTAGTATTACTAATCGTTTCGTCGGTCTTCTTAGAGTTCCTGCTGTGGTTTTCACGTCGACAGCTCGAACTTCACCATCTGGTCCTGGATACAGTTTCGTCACTCTGCCCCTTGGCCAGGTATTTCTCGGTAAATTGGGGTCTACGATCAGCACAAGGTCATTTTCTTCGATCGGTTTTCCGTGACCTCTGGGCTCCCGCCGATGCTGCAATTCGGGTAGGTATTCTTTTAACCATCTCTCCCAGAAGATGTCAGCAAGCCTTTGGGATTGTCTCCATTGGTGTCGAAGCTTAAGGTCTACGTCGGTGAAATGACCACACTTTTTGACTCCTCCAGATCCTCCCAACAGGAAATGATTCGGTGTTAATGCTTCATCATCTTCTGCTGACGTTGACACATGTGTGAGCGGTCGATTATTTACGGTGTATTCGGCTTCGCATAGTAATGTGGCCAAAGTTTCTTCGTGCGGAAACTTGTTTTCAAGGACGCTGTACAGGGCAGTCTTGACGGTTCTAACTAGTCGTTCCCAAGCTCCTCCCATGAACGGTGCTCCAGGTGGAATAAATTTCCAGATAATTCCATGGCTGGATGCTTCATCTTGTAATGCTTCTTGCAGCTCTTTTTTCGCTCCGTGGAAATTTGTCCCATTGTCGGAGTATATTTCGGTTGGACATCCCCTTCGTGCAATCATTCTTCGTAATGCCATGATGGCGGAATCGGTGCTCAAGTTTGCAGCTATTTCCAGATGAACGGAGCGAGTTGTCAGACATGTGAATAGAGCGATGTATCTTTTCACATGACTTCTTCCAACGGTGACAAACAAGGGTCCGAAGTAGTCTACCCCTGTGTATGTGAACGGTCTTCGGTGATGTGCAAGTCGGTTGTATGGATGATCTCCTGTTGACGGTTCTGTAGGCGTTGCCTTCTTGATGCGACACTTAAAGCATTTTTTTACGATCGACTTAGCAGTTGGACGAAGTTTCAGAATCCAATAATGTTGTCGAGCTTCATTAACGACCATCTCGGTTCCAGCATGTAGTAGCTTCTTATGTAATCTCATCAAATATAGCCTTGTGTATTGATGGTCTCCGTCCAATATTGCTGGTTGCTTCTGCTGCGCGGTTATGTCTGTCACAGCTGAGATCCTGGACTTCAACTTAATGATGGAGTTCTCTAATACGATTGCGAGTTGGCGCAATCTGCTATCTTTCGGTATCTCTTTTTGACTTTCCAGTGCTTTGATCTCTTCTGCGAAGGATTCTTCTTGCGAAACCTTTATCCAAAGATTTTCAGCGGTTCTTATCAGTTCGCCATCTAGCGGTATGATATTCTGCGGTTTCACGATTCTTGAAGATTGTCTGTTTGCAGCAGCTTGTGTGTCTCTCGGTGTCCTCGTCCAGTTGGGGTCCTTTTCTTTTCTGCGGTTGATCCTCTTGTAATTGACTTTTTCTTTCCTGGTCCTTAATAGTTGAATAAATTGGAGGACTCTTGCTGTTGTTCTGATCAATCGTAGCCACGATGAAAACCTTGCAATGTTCGGTAGGGCTTGAGATAGCTTGATAGGTTTCTTCGTGACGATGTTGACTCGTTCTTCTCCTTTTGCGGTTACTTCTATTTGCTTCTCTACTGGCCAATCTTCAGGATTTTGTTTCAGGAATTCAGGACCAGTAAACCAACGGTGATTTTGATCGAATCCTGATGGCACACTTCTTGTGGCGTCGTCGGCTACATTGTGGATTGTCGGTGTCCATCTCCACTCATTTACCGAAGAATCCTCTTCAATTTCTGCCACTCTATGTGCCACAAACGGTTTGAATGTTCTTGGACCCGAACGAAGCCAGGATAGCACGGTTTTCGAATCTGTCCAGTAGACTCTACGGTCTGGCTTCATCTCATATTCTTCGGTGACGGTCTTTGCTAAGCGTATTCCCAGAATAGCGGCTTGTAGCTCCAGTCTTGGGATCGACATTAATTTTAACGGTGCAACTCTTGCTTTGGCTGCTGCCAGACTCACGTGGACTTTCCCTTTATTGTCGATGACTCGCCAGTATACAGCAGCAGAGTAGGCAGTCTCGCTAGCATCCACAAAGGTATGGATTTCCCTTTTGTCGGCTGTACTGAGACACGGATGATTGCGAGGAATCTCGATGTTGCGAAGATTTTGCAGGTCTTCGATCCATGCCTTCCACTTGACTGCTGCCTCGGTAGGTAACTCTTCATCCCAACCGTTTCCAAGTCGCCAGGTTTCTTGCAATATTTGTTTGGCTTGGATTGTTACTGGCGATACCAATCCTAAGGGGTCGTAGAGCGACATCACGGTTTTCAGGGCTTCTCTCTTGGTCGGTACTCGGTTCCCCTTCACGATATCTTCGGGTACTCTTGAGAAGTTCAAATTGAAACTGAAGGTGTCAGTTCTTGGTTTCCATATTAGCCCCAAAATCTTCTCTTCCTTTGTTCCGTCGTCTAGCTTCACTTCTTCTGCGGTGTCATCGGTTGAACTTCTTAGCGCGTCCAAAACATCGGTACGGTTGGACGACCATTTTCGTAAATTGAAGTTGCCTTTCTTGTGCACTAGACGAACTTCCTTTGCGATTCTTATAGCTTCTTCTTTGGTCTTGAAGCTTTGCAGGTAATCATCCATATAATGATTTGAAATAATGGCGTCTCTTGCCTCTGGATACTCTTCTTTGTATTTTTCGGCGTTGAAGTTTTTTACAAAGAGAGCGGTACAAGGCGAGCTGGCTGCACCGAAGATCACTGACTTCATTCGGTATTCGGTTGGTGGGCCCTCTCGCCGATCATGTCGCCACAGGAAACGAAGAGCATCTCGGTCTTCCTCAATGATGCCAATTCTCAGGAACATTTCTTCTATATCAGCTGCCACTGCGATGGGGTGCTGACGGAATCTCATTAATACTCCTGGCAGCGATTGAAGCAGGTCTGGCCCAGACAGTAGGTTGTCGTTCAGAGAGGTTCCTCCTGATTTAGCAGCAGCGTCGAATACCACTCTGATCTTCCCCGGTTTTGCTGGATGGAGTACGGCGAAGTGTGGGAGATACCATGTCTTCTCTGGTATCGGCGGTGAAACGGCTTCTTCGGCGTATCCTTTCTTGACCAGATCGACGAATTGCTTCTCATAACCGGTTTTCAAGATGGAGTCTTTGTCCAGCTTCTTCTCAATGCCCTGTAGTCTCTTGAAGGCTAGATCGTAGTTGCTAGGCAGCTTCGGTTTATCGGTTTTCCATAGCAACCCGGTTTCAAATCCACCTTCCGGTCGCTCGACGGTTTTCTTCTGAAGAATGCTGAGTGCCCTCACTTCTGGATCGGCTTTTGGAGTCTTCGGTTTAACCCCCAAGGAATCCATGGCAAAGTACCTTTTCAATTCCTCATCCATTCTGTCTTCCATTGTTTCTTGGTCGGTGATCCTGTAGCAGAAGTTTACCCGACGGCCTGAGCTTCGTGTGTTCACTCCATGGAGCACCCATCCTAGTAAGGTTAGCGATGCTACAGGTTGATCAACTGGTCCACTCTTGACGAGACTGGTGACCAGGAACTGCCAGTTGTCCTGTCCTATTAGGATAGTCGGTTTTCCGTCTTCGTACTGGAGCTTCTCGGTAATATCTTGCAGGTGATCGCAATGTTCCAAGTCCTTGGCCTTGACAGTTTGCGGTGAGAGCTTCAACTGGTCGATGGTGCGCGCTTTCATCTTAAACGGTCCACTAAGACCTTCGATTTCCAGAGTGACTCTTCTAGAGTTTCCGGTGTTCAGCTTCACCCCAGCGACGGCTTCGATATCGAGTGGATCCCTCGGTCCTTGGCATCCGATCTTTCGTGCGATCTTAGAATCGATGAGGGTAACGGTCGAGCCATCATCCAGCAGCGCGAAGGTATTTACAGAGCCTCGTGGTCCTGAGATCTTGACGGGAAGTATCTTCAGGAATGCGTACTGCTTCTCTGATGATGCGGTTGCCACTCGTTCTTCGGTTTCTTTCTGTTTCCTCTGGTAGTGCAGCAGAGGATGGTGGGAACCTTTGCAGTCGTTGACGGCGCATGGTCGGTACTTGCATCGGTGCCCTGGCATCCTTTTCTTTAAGCAGCGGAAGCACAAGTTAAACTCCTTGGCCATCTTCCATCGGTTGTCGGAATCGGCATGCTTGAACTTCTTGCATTCTTTTTCTTCATGGCCGGTTTCTTCACACAGGATGCATTTCTTGACCAGGCGGCGAACTTGATGTAGCTTGCTTTTGACAGCTCGGTACAACTTCGGTTTCTTCTTTTCTTCGCAACGACTGTTGGTATCGATGTGCTTTTCCTGTCTTCTTTCTTCTTTCGGTTCAACTCTTGATTCGGTCGTGTTGAACGTGCGGTGATGTTCTCGGCGGCGGTTTGAGCGGTTTCCTGATTCGAACGATGGCTGTTTCGGTTTCGGTTCGTTGGGGCCGATTTTCTCCAATGGCGCATATTTTCCACTCTTGCTGGCTTCCTTCTCGATAAATTGGCAGAACTTGACGAGGTCCGGTACATCTTCCGGTTGATCCTCTTCATAATCATACCATTTGGAGCGCAGCGTGTCAGTGAGCTTCTCCACCAACGTCCTCAGCACCTCGGTGTTGTATAGGTAGTGGTGACGCTTTAGAACTTGAAGAGTAGCCACGCTGTTCAGTACCTTGCATGAAAACAGGCACACATCTTGCGGAGCGTTGGTGAGCCGCGGTAGATCCCGAAGAGCTTCTAACTCGGCGAGGGCGATTGCGTCAGGTCTCCCGAATCTGGTTTCCAGGATCTTCATAATTTCCCCCGGTTTTCCATTAGCGATGAGCAGACGGTTCACGGCTTCATGTGCTCTGCCTTTCAGGGATCGGCGCAATCTTGCGATATTTTCGACTTCGGTGAAGTGACCTTCGGTTTCATAGTATGCAGCACGGTAGGCGAGCCAGTCTTGATACGCCCCGTTGAACAAGGGCAGTTCTGCCAGGTATCGTGGAACTGCAGGCGGTTGAGTGGAGCGTGCTGCAAGGGCGATGGCTTCGGCGAGTTCGGTCAAGCCAATGCGGTCTTCGTTCTTCGATTTCTCGGCTTTGGGTCTCCCCAACCTCGGTTCTTCGGTTTTCGGTTGAGGCTGGACGGTCTTCGGCTGAGCGGCATGCGGCTGAGCATCAGCGGTGTTGCGATCCACGGTTCTTCTGTATTCTTCGTACATGTTTTCCATGGAGTCGCATGGCTGGACTCGCGAATGGGCGTCAACCCATTGTCGAGTCCTCGGTTGCTCGTTGACAGATGCGGCGTCTTCATCTTCATCATCGTCTTCTGTCTCGATGCGACGAACTTTGGCTTGAGCAAGCCTCACTTCAGCTTGTGCAATTCGCTTGTTATCTTCGGCCATCTTTCTTGCATTCTCCAGCTCGATTATTGCTAGCTCCTCCATGGCTGCTGCGAGGCGCTTGGCACGTTGCGACGTCTTGCTTGCTCCGGATCCTCGGGACATCACTTCTCCACGGTCCTCTTCATGCGCCGGGATCCGATGTGCTGGCCCTGGGAGAGGCTGGTCGGTAAGAGCCACTCCATCCGTCGGCAGGTCATCGGTGCTCTGACGCGTCAGATAATCCAGATCTTGGATTATCTCCTGGTGATCTCTCCCCGTTTTCGACCTTGTGATCGGCATTTCGACAGGGTTTCACGGTACACTATTGACACGGTTACACTAGTACGCGGTTGCACTAATTGTTCAGAGTTTATTTACAGTCAATGGGTTAATTTTGTCTGTACACTCTGGCAACACTACGCGGAATGTCAATAGTTCACTTTACGTACACTTGGTAACAGTCACTGATTAACTCACTATATTTACACGGTTCACTGTCCGTTCGAGATCCGGCTCGAAGGACCACTATGTACTGGATAGTGGGTGCTTGGCACAAACCCCCGGACTACCCAATGCGTACACGAAATAATAAAACGGTTGGTTCTCGAAGAGACAGTATAATTTATTCGGTCGGTAAAATCGGTACAAAAAGTGGACTGTAATAACTAGTTCGATCACGGTGGAACAACACTATTGACAAAATCGATGGTAACGGTACTACGGTGACAGATTAGGATAACGCGGCACTTTCAAAACGGTAGGTATTCGATTTCACACGGCTCACTATTATCACTAACACACTGCACTGTACTCGCGGTTAATTATTGTAGTCGGTTGTTTCTTCTCTTCAGTTTCGATCGCTCCGATTAGCTCGGCTGAACTGACTGAACTGACTTGCTGGTTCGGGATGCGGCCGGTTTAAATACTAATTCCCGCGGAAACTTCCAGACCGCCATTCATTCTCGAAGTCTGATGACAGCTCTGGACGATATATCGATCCCTTTCGCACAGTCATCTCATCTACTTCCGGAAAGTTCGCTATTCACGGCGTACGTCGCTCATAGTCGGTCGGTCTCTATTTCCGGAAAGTTCGCCATTCATGTTCATATGTCGTTCCTTGTCACATAGTCTGTCGGTCTCTCTCTAGCTTCCGGAGAGTTTTGCTTGACGTCTCGAACGATTGGCTGTTATCGAACTTTCTTGACGTTTCTACCAATAGCGTGATCGATGGGTTGCCAATAATCAGCGGTTTGCGACGTTCGGATACATTTACGGTGTTCAATCGGTCGGTTTTAATGCGATGTCCGTGTTCGGATACATTTCTGTGTTTTGTCGCGAACAACTATAATCCTTTCGTATTAGCAGTGATGAACACTCCACTATAACGCGACTTTGTCGTATTGTTGATATCAGAACATCACTACAGTACTTAGTGTATTAGTAGTTAAAAAAAGTCTACAATAGAGTGATTTTGTGATGTAACCTAGTTCCATATTTATCATTATACAATGTTAATGTCCTATATTCGTTTTTATATGCTTTTTATAGTTCTACAGACAAGCATCACACAAACACTGTTTTAGAGCAGAATTGCTTTGTAATAACTTTTTAGTTTCTTTATTAATACAAAAACATTACATAAAGCTAAATAAATGTGTATGTTAAGCGACAATTATTTTCTGAAAAAGAATTTCTTTCTCACTTTTAAGACAATGTTCAGACATTTTCTTTTCAACGTTTTTCGACAGTGCACGTCGATGCTATGATGTATGACAAGTACTATAAAGGTTCCTTTAAATCCCAAAGTCAATTTTAATTAAATATATTTTAATAAAAACTCCATTATTCAAGGGGGCACTTAAAATTTACTGTAAACCTAATCATATTTTATCAGTAAAATTGCAGTCGCATGCCATTTCCACACTCTAACGTCAAATAACAAAATATCTTTTTCACACACAAATATAACACTTTACACATTGCATGGATGCTTTTAAGAATATTTTGTTTATTTTTACATTCTGCACGATTACAAATGATAAAATATTGAATGGCGAGTGAATAATGTAAGATAAAGGAAACTTCAACTCTCGTATGGCATGAAAAAGTATTATAAAGGATTCTTGTTAACCATTATTTCGTTACCTTGTGATCCGATTCACTGTTATATGATGTGTATAAGACTGATTCGTCACGTGTAATACTGCAATTGTTTAGTTTTAGTACTGAACAGAGCTATAAATGCGCCACTTTCGAATAAAAGGTTCTTTCTTAGGTTTCTTATAAAACCAAAAAAGTGTTTTACAAAACGTTCTATGAACTTTTAAATGACTAGTTTTTGCTGGTTGGGATGTATGCTTAAATCTTTAAAACTACGCAACGAATTTTGATGGGTTTTTTTAATAGATAGAGTGATTCAAGAGGAAGGGTTATATGTATAATACATGCATAATATACTTAAGGATAACCTACAATAACAATTTCCCGTGCGGAGCCGGGGCGGGTCGCTTAGTACAGTATAAATAAAAAATAGAGCACGCACACTACTCCGCCGCCTTATGCCAAGCGTATACACTAGTAAGCAGATGTTCTATGGGCCGTGAAATCAATAAAAAATTTCTTTCAGGATTTGTTCCTTGAGTCATGTTTGCAACTTATCACTGCACATTTCACAATGTTTTCCTATTAAATTACTTATTTTCACCGGGAAAAACGATCACCTCCGATAACCATTTTCTACTAAACGAACGTGCTTAAGATATTCGGACTGTGCATACCCGTGCTTACAGTTCATACTTGATATGGCGTACTCTATGCCTAGACTACAACATTTTTTTATTTATACTCTAACGAACAACCATAAAGTTAACTGCTCTTATATATCTCCACCGAGCGGCCAAAGCTTACATAGAAATAAGGGGCCTTAGTAAATCACGCTGGCCCAATGCGCGTTGGTCAACTTTACACACAACCTTTGAATTACCTTGCAGGTGTGTGCAGGTTTTCTCAAGATCTTCTCCGTAAAAACATCGAAAAATAAAGTCATTAATACTTGCCGAGGCTTGAACCCAGAATGGAAGTCAGCGGCGCTAGCCACTTGATAACCGACGCTCTTTGGGAAATATAGTATTGTAAGTATAGTATAGTATAGATATCAGTAATCAACTTGAGCAAGCGAGCAGAGCTGAGGAATGAGCGCGGAGACAAAATAATACATTTTACTATGAACTTTTCATCTTCATAATTTGGCATCTTGTTCAAGTTGCTTGCCGCTAACTCACCTAAACTTATTTCTGAACGTAGTAATAATATTCAAGTTTTATATCCTCATTGTATAAGTAAACAATTATCAATTTAGAAAGCTAAAGTCAGTATATCTGATTACAACTTTTGTCGAGTAACAGTGCACTATGGGGTACAGAGGTGCCTTGATTAAAAGTTGGTGCTTCGATGCTGATATAACAAATCGGCATTTGTAAAGTCAGTGGTTAACTTTGCAACACATATGCTAGAAGAAGTATCTATTAATTATTGCGTATGAACGCGATAATAAATTTAAATCATCTATTTTCGTGGTCATATGAAAACATCGCTTGAGAAGGCGCTAAAACTAATATTCAACATATTTTATGACGTAGTGAGAATTTCGAGTAGGTAAAGGCATTCTGCCGAAGGCTGTGGAAGTTTTGCGTTGATTTTTAGGTGAGTAACATATACAGTAGCGTCTATTTAACGCCATATAAAAAAAAGTCATAGATGTCAAGTGCAGCGTATTAACACATTAGAATAAGTAGGTACAATTAATACGTAATCAGAATACGATACACCACTAAATGTAAATATCTTACTCCAAATGGTAGTAGGAAGCCAACTATTGTTTACTAATGAACAGAATTAATGAAGAAAATGTAGACATAAAGAATTACGTACACGGCGTTTGTCCTCAACATGGTGATATCTTACTGGTAGCGAAATCAATTTTCTAAATGTAATACCTAGTGTTTCCATTAACAAATCACGTATTATCGTAGTATCGGGTTGGCAGGCAGAAATAAAAAGCGAAGCATGAAACAAAAGACTTAAAAGAATTAATAAGCTTTTGCTGATTCTTTACCAGTTCTAAATGCTTATAATGAAGATATTTTTTTATGGCGGTGGCGCAGCGTAATCATCTCGTACATGTGTGTATTTTATATTATTTTCACAAATATAGAATAAATAAATTGACTATACTATACGGTTCAAATTAAATTGGATATAGAATTTTCTTGATCGACCAACAGTGGGACGACATTCAGACGAAGCGCCGCAGGAATTTAATCTTAGACGTTCTTAAACTTTATAAAAAGTTCGAAGTGTGCTAATGACAAAAACAATAGAAAAATTTAAGCCAAAAATGATGACACAAAATATATGACTTGGCTTGTATATTAATCACTATGTTCTATAGGCCTCGGTAGGTGAGCGAGCACACCATTTGTACTAACGTTGACAGGAACCATTGCGCAATACTCGTAAGTGCATATTGTTCTGCGCAAGCAACGAACTGTTATGATAACGCACGCAACTGAGATCACTATAATTCACCATAACGCCATGATGGTTAGTGTTCTCGGAAATGACTATGAGATTCTGATCCTGATGACAGATATTTATGGCTAGAAGTAGGTACTCAGTATTGTGACGTCTGAATTGTGATCTTAGTTTAGCAGTCTGTCAGTCTGTCACAAACGCCTGTAGCGATATGAATACTTTTGTACTTTGATAAAAGTCTTTTAAATTGAAGAAATGTAACGAGAGTCCGAGTACGCTTCTTAGAAATGAATAAATTGAAAAAGTTTTAGGGGAATTGAAAGATTCTGGAAAAATCAATGCTGTTTTTATGAGATTTGAAAACGACAGCGTGTGTTCGGTCAGTTAGGAACAGTTAGATATTATACTGAACTATAAACAGTTCTGCTGGCTTTTTCAACTACCTTACTAAGTTTATCCAAATAATAAAAATCAGAAAAAGTAAAAAATTGTCATGAATGTAAAGATAAAAACTAATTCTAAATAATAACCGTGGTCTTCGCTGTCAAGATTAGGTAGTTTTATATCCATACTGTTAAAATTTTTGGTATAGGTAGGTGGTACATACAAATATTAAAATTAATAGAAAATATATTAATTTGACCTTCTCTGTGGTCAAATTAATATATTTTTTGAAGTAACCTTTTATTTCTGGAAATAATATAATTTGAAGGGGTCTTTACGTGGGAGTAAATATTTTTCGGAATTTTTAGAAAAAAATTAGGCTACTTTGTACCTATGCAACCTTTGTGAAAAGAATAATTGCATACAATATATATAGGTTTATTGATTTATGCTATATGGCCTTCAAGCCGATGATTTAAATTGGCTTTTTGTTTGTAATTTTATGAATTTCTCATGGTGCCGAAGTTAATGCAAGAAGTCGTGTATATGAATTAGTTTTCTGATTCATTTCTTTTTTATTAGCTGAACATTATTAGCTGGAAATAAATACAAAACATCTTATATTTGTATCCAGCAGAATATATACATATATAATTAAAGAATAAATTAAAAAAGGACACATTTTTACCCTTAATTTAATTACATACCTATCAACTTAACAGACTGATATAATTTCTAAAAGTAATGATTACTATTGAAATTAGTGAAACTAGTTGCTTGCTTATCAAGTAGTGCGAGGTTTACCACTTGGTGTCAAAGAATTGAGCCGCCAGAATGACACATTTTTTCCCCTTAACTTAATTACATACAACTTAATAGACTCATATAATTTCTAAAAGTAATAATTAATATTGAAATTAATTTACTCGTAGTTAAAATTTTCGTCATGTTTCCTATTGGCTATATTATTTAGGCTCCTAAACGTTCTGTTTAAAGTTAAAAATGTTTTTTATCCTTTTTGCTACAGAAATTGAATCAATGGTACAAAAATACAGGTTTTTATTTTTACAACATATTAATTGCTTTTCCGTTTAAAAAGGGCCGTGTAAGCAAGCCGTGATTCAACAGAATATGTATAAGTTTTAAATGAGCTGGCACTTTTCTTATCATTTTTTATTTATCTTTGCTGACGCCGAGGCCGGGGGTGGGCTTAGCTCGGGGGGGTGGGAGGGGGTGGAAAGTCCCGGGTTATCTTACATCTGTTAAGTTATATCGACACGGGCCCAGGCTTAATGAAGCAACGTGACAGGTTGTCAGCTTTTTCGTGGGAAAACCATTATCTGCGAGGATTGCCGGTGACAGGATGAGCCAATAAAGCTTCGTAAGCTACGACACAATTACTATTGCCATCCTTTCAAAATAATACGTATTTTTTTGTGCTTATTATTATGATATGAATACTAAAATGTACCACTTAAAATTTTTGGTTTCTCTATTCTATAGGTTCCTGAAGTACAAAAATAAAGCATTTTTATGTTTTACTATGAACAGAAAAGAGAAAATAAAGGAATTGACTGATGTGTACTTCACTTATCGTGTGGGTTTTGAGGGTAACCTACCTCACAAACCCTGGTGTCAGAATCCTTGAGCCGCCCATGGCTTCTGATATGGCTCATGTATGTAACGACTACATCCGAAGATAGTAACCGGGACCAACGGCTTTACGTACCTTCCGAAGCATGGAATCGTTTTTCTTTTCGGACAATCAGGTGATTCAGCCTGCAATGTGATCAAACTGGGGAAAGTCTGAGTCTGAGTATGTGTGGGGTGATATTTGTTCGAAGAGTCCCCACCGGAATTCGAACCCGGAACCTCAGTAACGTGAGGCGAGTACCTATTTGACCACTCGACCACAAAGGCCGATATGTGTAAAATAAATAAATAATTAATAAAAATATTTATTTTCTCCAAACACAAAGAACAAGATTACAAAAGTAAGGGGTACTTAATGCTATGGTTAAAACCTCGGGCCAGTTGCAGTATCCTGGTTGCTCCAATTATTTAACTCTTGTCTTGAAACCTCCCAAATACCCCGCATCTGGAGGAAATCGAAGGTCATAGCAATTCCAAAGCCAGGGAAATCAGTGGACGACCCCAAAAACTTCAGGCCAATCTCTCTCTTATGCCACACATACAAACTTTTTGAGCGGCTACTACTAACTCGTCTAACAAGCTTTATTGACCCGAGATTGATTCCAGAGCAGGCAGGTTTCAGACCCGCGAAGTCTTGTAGCAATCAGGTACTTAAGCTCACGCAACACATTGAAGACGGTTTTGAGGAGGGGAAGGTGACGGGCGCTGTGTTTGTCGACCTCTCGGCTGCTTACGACACAGTGAACCTGAGGCGACTGTTGTGGAAGGTGGAGACAATGACCGAAGATATTAAGTTTGTCAATGTTCTTCTAGAGCTCCTCCATAATCGTCGCTTCCAGGTTCACCTTCTTAAGGATGTTAGTCGTTGGAGGACGCAAAAGAATGGTCTTCCTCAGGGCAGCGTACTGTCTCCTATGTTATTCAACATATACACCAATGACCAACCATCCAGCCCCAATACCTCCCGTTTCCTCTACGCGGATGATCTTGCGCTTACATCCCAATCGACCAGTTTTGAGGAAGTTGAGAATAATCTCTCTGCAGCTCTCAATAGTTTAGGCCAGTATTATGGCGAGAATTCGCTTAAGCCAAACCCAACCAAGACTGAGTCGAGCGTTTTCCATCTACGCAACGCACAAGCGGGTCGTAAGCTCAAGATCACCTGGCGCGGAGTCTCCATTGCCCATAACAACTCCCCCAAATATCTTGGTGTCCTGTTAGACAGATCTTTAACTTTCAAGAATAATTGTGACAGTTTGAAACGAAAGATACACAGCCGTAACCATTTACTGCGGCGTCTTGTACACACTGAGTGGGGAGCCGCACCGCAGGTGTTGCGGACTTCTGGTTTGGCGCTAGCATTTTCTGCCGGCGAATTTGCGTGCCCCGTATGGGGCCGCTCTACTCATGCTAAGCTGGTGGATACAGCCTTAAACGAAACATGCCGGATTATTACTGGGTGTTTAAAGCCAACCCCGGTGAAACTGCTGTATCCATTGGCTGGCATAGCGCCTCCAGAGGTTCGCAGAAACGTGGCAAGCTCGCTGGAGAGGGCTAAGTTGGAAGACGACATACGGCACCCCCTACATGGGCATAAGCTACCGCCGCAAAGACTAAAAAGTCGAAAAAGCTTCCTAAAATGCGTAAAACCCCCCACGGACGTGCCCTCTCAAGCGAGACGCAACTTGTGGCGTGCTCGAACACCACTCCCAGATCCATATGTTCCGATCTCTGAGAGCCTCCCGGCTGGTCATAGACTGCCATGGCCAATCTGGAAGTCTTTAAATAGACTTCGGACTCAGGTTGGCCGCAGTAAGGAAAATATGTTCAGGTGGGGATTTTCGGAGAACCCAAATTTGGAGTGTGTGTGTGGGACGGTGCAGTCTATGGCCCACCTAGTGTCCTGCCCTGCTTGCCCTGCCACCTGCTCGCAGCAGGACCTGATGGATGCCACAGATAATGCAGTTGAAGTAGCTAGGTTCTGGGCCAAAACTATCTAAAGAATTTGTCATCGACACGATAAGAAGAAGAAGAAGAATGCTATGGTAACATTTATGTGTCGTAGACTGGAGCCTGATCTAGGACGAGCCGAGAGAAGAATTTTTGTCATTTTGCGCTTTTGTCATTCTGCGCCCTTGACATTGTGCGCCTTTGGCATTATGCGCTTTTGACATTCTGCGTTTTTGACCTTTTGCGCCCACTTGTCATTTTGCTCTTTTGACATTTTGCTCCGAAACGGGGCGAGCCTGTATTACAGGTCTCCAGGAAATCGGCCAATTCAAGTAAATTAAAAGTAAAAGATGGCACTAGAATTTATTTAATTTGTATTTTTTTCTAATGTTGTTTTTTGTGTTGTGATAAATATTATTCTAGATTTCTGAGATTTCAACCAATGTTCCTTAGGGAAAGTTGTTCAGTTTCATTAGTACTAAGTCCCACTATGTTGCGGATAAACAACCAGTTAAATTTCACGTTGTAAATTCAAGTATAAGCAGTTAAGAAAAATTATTTACCGTTTTATCCAGTTTTTCAACAAGTAAATAAGGTGTGAGTAGCCCTTAAAGCACGTATTTACACAACGACTCGGCGGCGGCGGCGGCGGCGGTGCAGTAGACCATTAAACTTGCATCTGATGTGATGATTTAGCAGTAAACTAACAGCGTTGATATGTTAAAGTCCGATCAGGGTCACGTGCTGACGTCATAAGAGCCTATAAGTAGGTATTACTAATTATATTGGGGCTGATTCTAGTTATTACTCTCTAACTATAATTTTAAGTTTATACGTCCTTTTTATACTTTCAAGACTTTTGTCAAAAGTGTAAAAGAGGACGTAAGTTGATCCCATGCATCACAGGTAGTTTATGGTTCGACATAAAATTGAGCCTAATTTGATAGCTGTACTATTGTAAAAAGGCATGTATTTAAAAATCGATATCAAAATACCAAATGCACACCGCAAAATTACTGGTTTGCACACTAAACCTAACCTAACCAATGTTTAGTGTGCAAACCACTTATTTTGATGCGCATTTTAATTATTTTTGAATGAAGGATTAATATTTGCCTTTTAAAATATATTATCATTCGTTCATTCTCGTCATATTCCTACTTTCCATATGAACGAAAACACCGCGACTTTTAAAGCTTACAGTGCGACTTGGAAGAATTACCAATATGAAGCTTAATGAGTGTAACAGAATCGTTGAACTCGTTGATCACATGATGAATCAATTAATCAAGGCGCATTTGGATCACTCGTGAATGAATAACCAGACATAATGATGATTTACATCAACAAGTAACTGGTTCAAGTGTATTATAGTTGCGGTTGCTTATTGCGAATGAAAATGCTTAATAAGTAACATAATGTTTATATACTTTGTTCTGTTATAGGTATTGCTTTGAAATGTTTTAGACAAAATGTCTAAAAAAAAATTTTCATGGTTTAATTACGTTGTTTTTACAAGGTGTGGCTGTTAGACAAACTCCAAAATATTTTAAAACCCGATTGCAAATCGCACTTACAACTTTGGCGAGCGTTGAATTTTTATATGATTGTTTTTATACTTATGTATTTTAATTTAAAACATTCTTATTAATTATTAATTATATTAAAGTTCAGTCTGTTGAGCGATACATTTTGGTTTGAAGGTAGTTCTGTAAAATACGTTTATTCTATAGCAAGTTATCACTCTCATGTAAAAACCGTTATCTATCTAATATTATATGGATCAAAATCCGAATGTTTATCACGTCTATGCTCCAATTTTAGGGGTTCGACTACATTATGATATTAACACAGCTGAGATGGAATTGTATGACAATATTGCCAAGATTTCCTTTAGGTATATTGAATTCTTTGTACCTATGTATTTATTTAGTATCTTTTCATAAACTATGGTGAACGCTCTTTTACGCAAATACAGCAACATTACATTATATCAATCAAAGTCGTATTTCATTTTGGCGTTTATTACTTCATTTTACATTACCACAATAACAATCAAACAGAGAAAATCATGTTACAGAATAATAAAGTATTTTATGATTCATATTTACAACCTTGTTTGTAACTGTCGTGTTATAATTATTTTTACACACTCTAATACATAATAATATAATAACATACTGGTACATCATTATATGAAAATTTATAAGAAAATTATAAGAGAAAGATTAAGTTATATAAAGATAAAGAATAAAAAAAATTGAGATAATAAAGATTAAGTTGAGATGAAGTTAAATAAATAAATTAAGCTACGGCAGACGTATCTAGTTTTTTCTTATTTACCTAGTGCTATCAGAATGTGCTAGTAACTTAAATGAACTATTACTCCTAAATATCTTTTAATAGTCTAATTGCGCTCAAATTTCTGCCTAGGGCTGTCACGCCCGCGGCTCGCCAAGGGTTTCGGGCGAGCCCTCAGGCGTGATCGCAGGAATCAGGATCAGATGGAACTTGTAGTTAAACTCAGTTAGCACAGTTTAAAAATTTCATTTATTTCACACGAATCAGAGTTTGAATATAAAAATGGCCTTTTACCATGACGCCAGGAGAAGAAGTTGTGAATGAAAATTGACAAATGATTGTCGAATGAATTCCAAAAATAAATATTCAAATTTAGAGGAAGAATAAATGGTAAATGCGATGAGAAATGAGGTAGGAACGAGGTGACATGCAAGGCACCTCGTTACAGGGCTTTGCTAGTCTAGGCGGAAATTCGCTAGAGATTCGCTACAGATAAAATAAAAACAAAGCACGCCTATTTTGGCAGTGCCTTAGGCCAAATAAATGCACTTATATTAAATGTTCTTTGTTTGTTATGCTTTTGTATGGCATCATTTAATATTATGAAAAAATACGATTATTAATTATCTATATTGTTGACTTCATTTTTAATTGTACTAAATGCTTAGTTTAAATGAGGATTTTCTTTGTAAACAAAAACAAGATAGTGTCAAAGATTGTCTCATATACAGAGAAATCGGACAATGGCCTGTAATAGTTGCTACTTAATTAAAGTAAAGATATCAATGTTTTTCTTCGTAATAAATACAAACTCTTTTCATCAAATAATTAAAATAAAAAAATATAATCAGAATTTCTTGTGATTGATTCTTGACTAAAATATGATATATTTTATACATGCGTATTTAATATCTATACCTAACAACTAAATACTTATCATCACGTAGGTATCTAATATTTTTATTCCCCGTATCGCATGTAATTTACGATATTTTTATATCGTAACAACACCCATAAATTATAACAACATTCCTCTGAGCAAATAGAAAAAAATAATAATGTAGGATTTAAGTGACTGCTTAGCAAATATTAAAAAGGACATGCTCAGTTGAAGATTTTGAGAAATTTTCCTAAAAGAACTTTTCTGCGAAACAAAAAAATAGTTAGACAATTTCATTTTGTGTGGAGACTTTTGCATGGAGAAGTAAATATTTTTATCATTGCCGAGGAAAGTTTCTTTGGGAGAGGTGCTAGAACCATTGACTTAGTTTTTTAGTATTTTTTAAGCCGTCAATTACCTACACTTCAGATTAATTCTTAGATATATTTACTTAGTAGAACATAAATTCAAAAGAACTTTGAAGAAAATGTATCCAGAATTTCACTTTCAAGCGAATGTTGATGTAAGTCATCAATTTCATTTGGTGTCTAAGTAAATTGAATTATCACCTATTTTCACTCTGAAAATATCTATTTTCACACTGAAAAGTCTATTTCAGAGCTATAAATTAGCAGCTATTAATTTGTGATCGGTTTGAAAAGTAATGCGATATTTTATTTTTATAAATTAAAATATTGTAATGAAATTGTTATTAATATTTTAAGCTTGTAAGTAACATGGTGAAAATGAAATAAAGCGTGCATTTTAATGTGTGGTAATAAATTACAATTCTTTTGTAATAAAGTTGACAACGGTTATACAAAGGTGCCAGCTGTAAACACACTCGTGTACCTACAGGTAACGCACGCAAATGAATTTCGGCCTGAAAGTTAATCCTGACGTAAGCATATGCTAATAGTTACTTCTTTAAAACTGATTGTTTATACTTAGTAGATTTAAGCTCAAAGCTAGAAAGTTAACACATCATTTTACCCTAAATGAGAGCTCAATTACTTCAGCGAGGACGTGTAAACAAATTGTTAAAAAAAAATCTTCATAGCAGCTCAAGTCTTTTGGGATCGCCAAATGATTGGAATATTTACGACCAGTCACGATCTATTTATTCACCTAGCAACTACATAAATCTCAACTCCATCCATACTTAGATTCATAAATCAAATTGCAACTTGTATGTGTACAAGTTTATAAATTATTTTGTGTAAACTATGTAGTTTACACAAAATAATTTAAAAAGCCGGGCTAGCCGGTGTTGCCAGCTTCCAAAGCGCACACACAAAATATATTTTACTGATTTCAGAACGTGTCAGTGAATAAGATAAAAATAAAACAAACAAACACTAACCACTGAGTGCTGCTACATATTCTCTCCAATTGCGGCTGATGCTCATTGCTGGTATTCACACTGACTTTAGAAATAAACATTTATGCTCTGTGATGGTAATTTCAGTACATGTGGGCGTCGCACTAAGCCGTATCGGCAGTGTGAGGAAAACAGTGTTCGTTCAGTTGCACTATTATTAGGAAGCCACGTGTTGACCGCGTTTCGTCGTATGCGTGAATGGACTGAGCTGAGTGAGGTTAGCTCGCCGACAATATTCCCGTTGTTGTTGACGGTTTCAGCTGTCAGTGAGCGGCAGTGACTGCCAGCCACGCTGCCAGCTATGTCGGAGACAGTCGGGGACACACAGTGAGGCGCTTCGTCGGCTTCTGTCTACGGTCCGACCCGTAGATAACAACGCGCCATGCTTACGCTCGCCTAATTCTATCCATGTCAATATTTGATTTATCTTTTAAACCCAGATAACGTCACTATTATTGCGATACGTTACACTCCGTTCCACGCAAGCTACAAAGTGTCCAATAGATGACACTGAACACATGCAAATATTGTGTTAATGAAACTTTATTGTACTTTGTTGATTCGCTGATAAATTACGAGCATGAAGGTGCGGCTACTCGAGGAGTGGCTGTTTCCAAGTCAGGGCAAAGTCCCACCTCGCCCTTGACTTCAATAAACAATATTTTGTATTCTAGAGTATTTACATACTTATGCTAAATATTTTTTTCTCTTGATAAACCATATTATAATAAATTTGTACTTCAAAGGAAGTGTAGAGAGATTGATTTCCTTGAATTTTTCTTATTTTATTTCTGTATTAGACATTTTTTGTTTTTTCCGATGTAAAAAAATAATTAAGGTGTTGCATACGAAGTAACAAAAGGTTGAGGTTGAGGTGAGGTTGCATAACTTATTATTGTAAGCCAATACGCAAGTTTAAAGTCAAGGTTGAAATTGAACCCGAGAATTGTGGTCTTGTTCTTGACCATCAACACACAATTACATAATAGTATAAGCGGTACCATTAAGTATATTATGTATACTTTTTATACTTATGCATGTGCATTGTGCATGTAATGTAATTTTTCATGGCAGTTTCCATTGAGCTAAATGATAAATAATCACTATGCCCTGGCAGCAATGGCCACTTAGAGGCGGTATTTGAAAAAAAAAATTGCTGGAGATCGACTTTACTGCACATATTACGCGGAACACGTATAAAAAAGAAACAATTATACATATTAGTATTTTTGAACATTTAAATGTTACTGGGTCTATACGAGTATTATTTATAATGGTCGATAAGAAGAAGAATGGGTGCACTCTGTTAATAACTGAAAATTAGAGTTATTATGGCAGTAGAGGCAGAGATTATGAGAAAGAAGTATAAAATATTCTATAGAAAACTTGAGACTCGTTTTCCCTTTTTCTTATGCTGACGTCAGTTTTATAGAACAAAATGGGAACTACCCTATTTAAGAATAACGAATAAGAATCTGAACGTCGTCGTCATAATGTTAGTAGGTCATAGATATAACAAAAAGGTATAACTTGATAAGAGCACAGAAAAACAGAGATGTCGTTATCTAGAAGAATGATCGCTGCTTTTCGATCAAGTGGTCTCCTTTTCGATCAAGCTTCTGCCGAAGCTGATAACGAACAATAAATGGTCGCCTTTGAGATATCTCTCTGAAATGCATTCCACCCAGTGACGACGGTCACAGCATTGTTGCGGTCCTTTTGCGGTCAATATTTTATCATACTTACCTACATTACAAGTTTGGGCGGACGGAGGAAGTATTTGTCCAGCAGAAGACGTCTTTCGGCAAAATTGACGATGATGAGGTTTTACCAGAATACCTCTCCCCTCAGATTATATACGAGTAACTGTAACTCCTCCGCTTCATTTGTATGGTCATGTCATAACAATGTGGTCAGACACGATAATTAGATATGACGATGGTAGTTTCATATCTACTAATAATTTATAGAGATTACAATTCTAACGTCCTTGTTATATAGCATATTTTCATGAGTTACGTGCGTTGGCAGATTAGGATACTTGCTTTGATACTTGATTATTTTCTGCTGAAAGTAGGTAGGTAAAAAGCGTGTAAAATCATCAAAATTCTGATCCTGTCGTAATTCTGTGATAATAATGGATTGAATATTGACCTTTTTACATGCACCGGGTAAAACAAAAACTACAACTTAGAATTCTGTGCTACAACTAAACCACAGAATAGTAGTACGAGTACTTTCAAGTAAGAAACTAAACCCTTTGTGTACGGAATACTAAATAAACCGAAAGCACTAGTAAGATGATATATATTTTCTATTCACAATAAAAATATACAATCGTAAACTGTAACAATATACTATAAAATTTACTTAACAATACTCGCGGAACAATTCTTTTAATAATTAATTAATGGCTTAACTCTGTCACAGAATTATGATAAGAGTACTACACTGTAAAACTTTTACAAAATCAATCATGAAGCGAAGCGCGCAGATTTTTCTGGGTCTTTGATCACAATTCAATTCATTATTTATTCTACAATCTATATTTATTGACATAGCGTCAGTCAGTGATTACAATTCTGACAATGTCAGTGTATTTTTTAATGATTTAACTTTTTTAGACGGGAGAATCAAGGATGTTATAAGCCTTTGCGCGACTAATGTCCAAAATACAAAATGTCCAACGAAGAATTTTGTCCAACACTAATTACTACCGTACGGTAGTACCTACTTATAACATCCTTGGTTATAAGTACTACGGTAGTAGGTACTTATAATAACATCCTTTTCCTTGGGGAGAATACATATAGGTGGGAAATACGCGCTTTCGGGAGAATAGAATAAATAAAAATAAAGTTTCTGTTGAAATTTGAACAAAAGGTCTCAAAAATAGACCTTTTTTCCTTGTTATGCAAAATCATGGATTGAATTTGTTTTAAGCTTACATAAACGCTGATATTTTCCTACAATTTTATTTAGGATTTACCCAAAAATTCAGAAAGTAGTTCTAATTATCAGGAGATGATTAAAGAATAATTACAAAAATAATTCATCAGAAATTATGTCATCCTCATCATTGCCAAAGAAAAAGCTACAAGCCACGAAAAAAAAAGAATCAATCACTGAAATATAGCACTGTATTAAGTGGTTATAAGGAAGTACCTAATGTATTTTATTTTGCGTGTAATAAAGTACATAATGTATTTTCTCCGCTTCGCCTGCGTTAACAGGTTTTCCCGTGAGAATGAGGTATTTTCCCGCAGTAAAAAGTGGCCTATGTGTTAATCTGAGGTGTCAGATAACTCCATACCAAATTTTATTGAAATTGCTCTAGCCGTTTACGCGTGAAGAAATAACAAACATACACACTTATACAGTCACACACTCACAAACTTTTGCCTTTATAATATTAATGTGATCAAATAAAAATAGTTCGTTAAGTTTTTGTATTGATTATCTCAATACATGCTTTTATAAATTTATTATTATTATTATTATTTTTCGTTATTCCAACATACGAACACCCATAGATGTTTTATGGTTTTTACATAATCCAATTCCCGACGATTGCTTATGTAGGTTAAGCCTGATAAGCTAATCTATGTTAATAAATGATTGCCAGTTATCGCCATAATATGTGCTATGCGGGCGGCCAGTACCTACAGTTCAATATTAATACCTTGGTTTAGCAATTACTGATATGCTCAGTCACTGGTTTTAAAGAAACTTATCCCGGAATAAAAAAATAAATTCTAAATTCCCATAAAAAATTACATTTCAATCAGACCGTTTGTACGGAGAAGTAATTTATTTTCGCTGTGAAATGTTTCCCTGTGAAAGTTGCGAAAAAGAAACGTTTGACTGAACAAGTTCTTTCAGTATTTGCTAGCTCGTCACTAGCCTCTGTACCTATAGTATTCTGTACCTATAGTCACACAATACATAATATCATCTCAATATTTTAGCATGCATGATTGTCGATTTGATTTTGATGTAATTTACTAAATACCTATATATTGCTTAGGTGCTGGATGTTTGTTAAAGGCTTTCGCGTAACAATAAGGTATTGTAAAACATACCTACCTATTTAAAATTATCGCGTAAAGACCCGTAAATATACAAAATAAGGTTACTTTTCACCGTAGGAATAGTAAATCCCACGGGAAAATCGAAAACTGCAGCAGACGTGTGACGTCATTATTCTAGAACTGGAGAAAAATTGAATTTTAGAATTTAAGTAAATAAATATTAAAATACTTCAGTGTAAAGGTTGAGTTACTAGAGAGGTTTGGTTTTAGTTGTTTACGCATTGTCCATATAATCACGGATATTTTTTATTTCATCATATTTAATTAAATGTTTTGTGCACGTTATCCGCGACTTGCATAGATGTTCTTTCACTTCCCTGGGTCTGCTGTAAGATATTTCTTTAGAAATATGCAGACCTGTTGTGTCGTCTCTCTACATTGTCCTTTGTATGTTTATGTGTACAATAAACTGTTAAATAAATAAAAATAAATTTATAGATCTATATGTCATCAGGTAAGGAAACAGGTAAACTATAGTAAACATTACGACATCGATACACCGACCTGTCTTGAATGGTGTAAAAATAAACTACAAGGAAATGGCGCACAATTAATAGGAAGGAAATAAAACCGCCGGAAGTAAATGCACATTTTATTGACAACGCGAGTGCATTCGAGTTTAAATGCACGTAATATGAGTACATCACAGTTGCAGTGTCCTTGCGCTAGACTAGACGTCATATCATAATCATAGGTTAGCGCGTTGAAAAGTATCGTGTTGTTGGAACATAATTACTTTAATTTTCTTGTTTTTCCGCAATCTGGAGGTAGTTTTCCTATATTAATATAGGTTTAAAATTTAAAATAGGTTTGTCGCCGCGACAAGCAACATCGTGTGTTCTCATCAGCCTTACTTCCAAGACCGTATATTATTTTTCATTTCATATAATCTAACATAATAATAACAAAAAAATTATATCGCATAATGAAGTTCCCAATAGGGGTTGAGTATTAATTTGTATTCATTTTAGTTCTGCTCGGTTTTAGCGCCTAATCCGCGCGTGTGGGGAATATCAGATGCTGCGCTCTAATTACCGACAGGCCGAGAATACTAATGGAACTACTAACACAGAAATTGTTGGGAGATGATTAGCCAATCGAAACACTAGGGTATTTACCAGTTTCTTCTTAAAATCCGCTGCTTCCTTTTTTGAACATAAAACTGGCCGCCATTTTTATCGAAGCAGCTGTTACTATACAAGCAGAGGAAAACTTGGCAGAAGTAATATACAGTTGTACCTACTTATTTTTATGTTTAAGGAAATCTATACGGTACTTATTATATCCTACTAAAGATCTTACTAATATTATAAACGCGACGTTTGTGATGGATGTATAAATTTTTGTTACTCTTTCACGCAAAAAGTATTGAATAGATTTTAATGAAACTTTACAGTAATGTAGCTTGTACGAGTATATCAGAATAACACATAGGCTATAAATTATAAAGATATTGTGTAAATTGTTTAAAAATATCACGATACTACATTCACTTTACAATGTTTATTATTGTTTTGACGTGGTTATGTCATGTTGGCTTCTCGATGGACTAGAAGAAACAGTCCAGTAAGAAAAGTTTTTTACTGAGCTGCGGGGCGTATTATAGTATTATATATTACTAGAGACCCGTAGCGGCGTCGAAACGCCGCAGCTAGAATATGGTAATGTAATATTCATAGGGAAACATAAACCATTTTAAGGCATTTTTTCGATACTGTACTCAAAACACACATTTGAATGAAATGGTGCCTTAATAATAATAAAATATAACCCACCAGAATTGAGCCTAATTGCTTTATAATCACAATGTAGAAATGAACATTTGTCAAAAGTTTTGCATAACAATTTAAAAAAAACTTAAGAAACTTCTTATTTTGATATCAAGAATCATTTGAGAAATTAGACTTTAGTTAGCATTTTTTAGCCATTAAGGTTCTCTATTGTCTACAATCATCCTAAATATGAGAATACAAAAGTCAACTTATTTTAGTAAATGTTCGTAACAAAATAGGATCAGTTAAAATTTGCTGACGGGGCTATGTGCAAACATTTTGAGAAATGCTCACGGCAGAAATAAAAATAAAATATGATTTTCGATATTCATCTATGACTTTCTGACCTTTTAATTATTATTATTACCGAATCAGAATAACACTAATAAAACACGACTTAAATTACACCCTGGATATTTATTTATACTTGTAATATAAATATTCCTACAATCGACGATATAGAGACTGTGAGGAAAGAAAAAAGTCGTGGAATAGGCTCCCATACAAACCACGACCCTTTTAATAGGAAACGGACTCTAAACAATGATAACATTTAGTAAGTAGGTAAAGTCACCGTCAGATATTGATTGGATTTCTCGCTCGCTCACATTATCTGATGGAACCTTGACTGTACCTACCTAGCGTTGAAAAAATAAAATTAAAACAGCTTCTTTCACAAATTCGTCCATTTTTGGATTATTTCATAACAAAATATTGACATTAACCATTCTAATTTTCACATATAACCATTTATGTATCTTAGATCTAATTTACACCAATTGAAATAATATAAAAAATTAAACCGCCGAAAAAACTGAAAAGTAAGAAAAACCCTATAAAATATAACCAACTTCAAAATATTAACTTATTAACAAATTTCGTGATAACCTGACACCTGACACCCCCACCACCTTGATCTTTAGATTGTTCTATAAATATCTTTATACCGTCAAAATCTTGTGCTCTACTTAAAGCCACGTAAAGCTGCCCGTGAGAAAATACTGGTTTTGGAAGATAGACAGCTACTTTTTTCAAAGATTGCCCCTGACTCTTGTTTATTGTCATCGCAAATGCAAGAGTAACTGGAAACTGAAATCTTTGTAATTTGAATGGAAGGATGGAGTCTGAAGGGCTAAGCTTTATTTTAGGAAGAATAACTCTTTCGCCTGAACTTGCACCCGTCAGAACCTGACAATCTAAAGAATTGGTATATAGTTTTATTAACTGAAACGGAGTTCCGTTAATCAACCCTTTGGCAGTATTTAGATTTCTCATGAGCATGAAAATAGCACCAATTTTTAATTTAAGCTCGTGTCTGGGAAGCCCACTTACTTCAATACTATTAAGAAATTCCGTCGGAAAATTTATATTAGAATCAGAGTCATCTGATATCACTGTATCTACGCTCTTATATGTTACTTCTTCGCTAGAGATACGCTCGAGAACTTTCAAATTAATTTTTGAACAGATTTCATTAGTCGGTGTGAGAATAGCCTTTTCGTGTATATTATTATTATAATTGTCCAAGTCATTGTATATAAAATCGATCGGCGAACCAATTCCTAAAAGACGAATATCTAATATTGACTGCCCACATTCGTCCTTTGGCAGTGTCATTTCCAACTTTAAGCAAGTAATCTGCAAATTCGTCTTGTCCTTCATTTACTCGCATATTTTTATCTAGCTTTAGAAAAGTCTGTCACTGTCAAGGCTGCTGCCGGTATCATACTCGATTCATCAATTATTATAAGGTAGGCACTGTCAAGATATCTCCCGTGAGAAGAATCAGGTTTAACACCAGATACAGACGAATCAAGAATGTTATCGGCAATTTGAATTAATTGTGAAGTGTTCGACCTCCTTTAACTAAGCTTGCTGCAATACCGGTAAATGCTACTGGAACAGCAATGCGATCAACACTCGCTACTTTGGCAAGTAAAGTTTTTTGCACATACGTTTTACCACAACCTGCAGGTGCATCAAGAAAAAATTAGTTTCTATTCTGCTCTGAGCACTCAAGGACTGTATTAATTACATTTCGTTGTTCATCAGTTGCCATGTTATACATGGACTCAAACTCTATTTGAGCATTTTCGCTGTTAATTATAGGAAGTTCCCGGTATATACTATGCGTAGGTTCGGGTAGGCCAAGTTCCTTGTTAGATACGAACTGTTGTTCGTGTTATGTGTTAATAGAATTTCTTCAATTTCTAAAAGTGCAGCATTTGTAGCATCTTGCTCGTCGAGACCACGGTGTAAAAAATCTTCAATCATGTAATCTCTAAAGGTGTTCCAGACTTCTAAGGATTCTGAAGGCACGTTAATACCCAAGAGTATTGCAAATAACTCTCTGATTTGATTTGCAGAAAAGGTATTTGCTGCCTCTTGAAGAGTTTCGGAGAAATAAGCGGAGCTTGTTGTAATACCTAATGCAATGGCTGCTTCTTTAAACGTCGCGTATAAAACACTATTGATGGTACGTAAATCTTCAAACTTTTTGGCTCCTTTAACATGGAGAAGAAGAAGACGAAGATGATAAAGTTGAACGTCCTTTGGTTATACGGCATTATGCGTTCGTATATCTGCGTTCCTTATATTTGCCGACGTTGGCCATGAGTATGTAGGCCCCATGACACTCCGCTTTCGCTTCGCTAGTGTGAATAGCGCGTTAATGTGAAATATCCCTTACCTCTTCAGAAATTTTTCTATTTATACTCTAAGCCTTTACCTATTCTTATTCGAGTCTGTGCGAAATGAAAAGGCTTGGAATGGATTGGTTTTTTCTAGCTATTTATTCTTTTTCAGTCTATTGACATTGGAAAAGTACCCTAGAAGCCTTAGAGCAACGCGGGCGGTACGGAAGGCCGGCGTTGCTCTAAGCTAGAAGCCAAACGCCATTATACGAAAAAAAAAATCTAAAATTTGAGTGGTTGTCATTTATGTCATTTAATGTAAACAAATCCTTGCTTTATTTTTACGTATTTTAAGTGGTAAATTGTTAAAAAACTTAAAAAACTAAGAGTTTTATGCACCCCTCCAGGATGAGACGAAGCTAATGAGGTATAATTTATCAATATCGGACCTTGGATGTGGATTTGATGGCCTGTACAAAAATCGGGCTTGCGTAATATATATATAGATAAAGAGAAAAAGATTTGATTGTTTGTAGACTCCGAAACTATTGAACCGAACCGAAATTAAGTATAGTATAGATAGAATAGACCTTGAGGAGTAACATAGGCTACCCTTTACCGCGGGAAAATTCCTCATTCCCATGGGAAAACCTGTCAACGCAGGCGGAGACGCGAGGCGGAAAGCTATATAAGAAAACTGTAGTGGTCTAACGTGCACGGGAAAGTAAAACAACAACGCGGTCAAAGCCGCTGGCGGACAGCTAGTCATACTATATTATAATAAAGAGGAAACATTTGTATTTTTGTGTGTGAGTGTGTATGTTTGTAATGAATAAACCCAAAAACCACTGAACCGATTTCAAAAATTCTTTCACCATTAGTAAGCTACATTCACCATGAGTAACATAGGCTACCTTTTACCGCGGGAAAATGCCTCATTCCCACGGGACAAACTGTTAACGCGGGCAGAGCCGCGGCGGAAAGCTAGCAAAAAAGTTATGAGTTGTAATAAAAATTGTAAACTGTTTCTAATATTAAAATATTTTGCATGTTCAAATATTATGTTTCGGTTCGTAGACATAATTTGAGAACGTGTTTCGATTCATCACCATTTCAGCCAAAAGACGTCCACTGCTGGACAAAGGCCTCCTACAAAAATCTCCACGACGCGGACGATCGGTCCTGCGCTATCAAATTCCTTCAATTATTATTTTTTATGTAAAAAAATCTGTACATAGAAAAAAAAAGCTAAAACCCGAGTTAGGGGCGTGTAATAAAATATATATATCTAGATATTTTCAAATTTTGTTTGTTTGTCTGCTAATTGTACGGGCTAATCTTGCATGGTATACTCGCGCTGTCAAAACTAAACATTTCACAGAATTAAGAGATAAATGTCCAGTGTGATCACGCGCGAAGTTTCGCAGAACTCGCGGTTTATTTGATAACACAATACTAACTCCTACGCACGGTCATACCTGTCTTGGAATCTCAAGTCAAACAACAAGCATTTTTCGGAAATTCTCGTATGAGCAAATAATTTGAACAGATTGGCTGTTATGCAATTTCTAAGTACACATTGAGTCGTAAATTCGATGTATCTTTCAATAATAGGGAAAGAAAATTGACAAAAACATAATAGTTAAAGCTTACTTCGTGATTTTATATTTATTTAAAAAAATGTGGAGATTTTTGTGTTAGCAACGAAGTCCTGTTTCAAGCGTATTTTTAGCCAAATTCTAAGTCTACATATTTTTTGATCACATTCTACACCGTGTTTGATCATATGTCCAAAATGTTAATAAATTGTTTTTATCAATTTATTTATTACAATCCTGAAAATGTCTTGCATTTTATTCGTTTTCAATTCAATATAAAACGATCCAGTTTGTCGCTTAAAAGGTTTCAGTAAGGTTGTAGTATGGCACAATTTCAGAAACCCAATATTACTACTTATGCAGGATAAAACGGCACTAAATAATTAGATATCATTATTATATGGAGAATATAAAGATGTCGTGTTCTCTCCCTCTATGTTTCCGCTCTTGTGAGACATCGTTCTCCAATATACTCGTATTTAAAATAGGTAAACCTAAAATCGACATCAATACAGTACCTATTTTACTTCCAGCCCCTATTTTTTATATCCATGTATCTACTATTCATTTGACTGCAGACAGAATCTAGAGAGTATTTCAATTAAAGAGCAAAATAATATTGCTAGTCGGTGAATAAAAAAACAGCTGCGCTCATAAGGATTGTTATGCTCATTGTTTTCGTCTGGTTTGAACATCATGCATATTATTATATTCATGACGAAATTTGAAGCATCTATGTAAATAGACGTATGTAATGTAAATAGACACATATGATATTGTATGTAATATGCTATCAACACGCCCTGAAAAATGCTTGAAACTTGCTTGATATGGTTCGTATAAACATCTTCTACGAGTATTATCCGAAAAAAGTCAGCTAAGCCACGGCGGATAGCAGCATATGGTTTCAAAAATAAGCTTAACTCAAATAATAAAAAGATATATTTATGACCAAAAATTTCCCCAAACATAATTGAAAACCCAGTCCGCTGTAGGCGGAATACCTACTTAATACATTTGTTATTATTGGAATATTCACGGAGTATCGCAGTTTATTTATCTGAAAGGATTAATTCTCATACGAGCGAAGTTTATTTGGTAGACATATGATTTATTATTTTAACCGATTTCGTTTGATTTGTTTCGATTTTAATATGTCATACTCAAATTAAAAAAATAACAATGTTTTAAAAAACTGTATTGATTTTGGCAAAAATATCTCGGAGAAATTTAGGTGTTCAATTATTCATTTTATTCCCTATCAACTTTGTACGTGTTCATACGTCTGTATACTTTAGATAATATGTGTGATATTAAAATATTCCTTTATTTGGTAGCCATAGTTGACTCCTCCGTTCTATCTTTACAATTGCCTTTTTTCTTGTGTTTCGTAGCAATACATTTTAGGAAGGTCGAAATTGGCCATTTATATGTTTTATTGCGAGAAATACATCTCACAGGACACTCGTAAAGATTCAATAACAATTTGTCAAGATTTTTTACTATATGCGATGAAATAAACCCTGCAGTAAATTTGATCGCATCTTGATCAATAGTGTGAAGAAACGAGAGAACCGTTCGTCATACTTAGGTTAAATTATTATTTTATAAATGTAATTTTATCCACTATTTACTTGAAATTCACATTAAATACATCTTGTCATATAGAGACACCGTGAAATTTAACTGGTTGTTCATCGCAACGTAGTCGTTGTACTCATGAAACTAAACAATCTTCCTGATAGGATAGGGATATTCAACTTATTATACAAAGTGACCAGTTACGTGACTAAAGTTTATATGAAATATTTTGACCTTCCCAAACTCTGAATAGAAAACATTGATGAATACAAATACAATTTACAGTAAATCTACAAAATGGGCAATGTGTTTTATCCCTCGGAGACCAGGCAGTTAGGAGCATAGGTACAATGGTAAACAGGTAAATCGCACCAGGCTAGGTAGTATAGCGGACGTACGAGCATTGTCCTCGTTCCACCTTAGTTTATGTCCTATTTGTTACCGGCCCAGTAGCGGCGCCCCTTGGGAACCTCCCGTATATTCTAAATTCAAGAAACATGTCCATTTTGAATAGTCCTTGCGTCCGGACCCTACTTTCCATGCAGACAGAAGACGTACCTAACAGAAATTCCAAAAGTAGGACACGTTTAATCTCGATAAAAATCCGTAGACCTTTTCTTGGAAAGGATTTTACGTATTTGCTACAAGTAAGTGTATACTCGTAACATATTCCTAATATAAATGTATAACATTTGAACACAATTTTTTGACACGCTTTTATTAGGTCGATCTGTATGTAACTATGTAATTTAAGAATGTCTTTAAATGTAAGTAAAATATGGCTTATTACGGCTAAACTAGATCTAGATTCGTATTGTTCTGCGATTGTATCCGTGACAGGAAACACGTTTTCATGTTAAACTAGAAAATAATTAAAAAATAAAGATATACCTACATAACACAATTTAGTAATGTCACAACTCATGAAAAGTAAGTATGTTAAAATAAAACGAGCAGCGTACCAAACAAGTAAAACGACGTTTAAAAACATATGTTGGTATCTGAAAGCTAAACTCAAAGCACTATCTTCAGAAGTTGAAAGGATATTCTCCGTATTCCTGGATAGATACCTCGCAATACTGCGTGGTTCCGTCCGAAGTCTGAAAAAGCCTTTTTGTATTATCTGTTGGTCTGTAGCAAGGAGATTATTTCGTGCGACTTTCCTAGAAAGTTTTGAGAGCAACTAGCAAGGAAGTAAGATGCGACGCTGCTTTTGCTTTGAACAGCTTATATAAAAGATACCATGCTTTTAAAAAACAATCATAAATAGAACGTAGGATGAAGAAAATAGATAAAACAACATTTTTAAGATAGTGTCTGCAAAGAAAAATAAATGTAGTGTGTATAGTCGAATATGATGTACTGGGACACTAAGGCCTGAATAGTATTGTCTTTAGGTTTTTCGATATATTCTAGGACGGGGATGCACCATTACAGTTAGCTCATGTTGAAATAATAAATATTTTTTTCGTAGCAAAGTACAGTGAGCTGACGAATAAGGTGACCCCCCCCCCCCCGACACGCCACGCTACTTTCGCCACGCTGTAACTTAGAGAGACCGTTTAAATTAAGCAACACGTTCTTAATTACACTGATAAAGTATTATTAGCCATTAATTCGTTATTTTCTGCCCCCTTGGAGCGGTAGATGGCGCTTAACGGCGCCTCGGGGGTCACCTAATTCGTCAGCTCACTGTACAAGATACGTTGTTGGTATGGCCATAAAACACATCTTAACGAATATGAGATGTTTGTTTCCTTCAATTAAATTAATCATAAGTACCCACTTTCGCCCAAAACGCTCTTGGCGACTTTTTTGTTTCTCGTAATAAGGCAACGAATTCGTCTAAAATACAAAGCCGCGGAAATAAAATAAACGCAATCATCTCATGAAATGTTGACGCAGCGAGTCGTACATCTGGTGCCTTCTAGCAATTTATGATTTTTGCGGCCTTGCTCCCGAGTGGTCTTAATTAAACTGCTAACCGGCCGCTCTATACCTTCTGCTGTTTAACCTACTGCACTATTAAAAGTAGGTATTGGGTTTTTTGTTTTGCCGGTTCTATCTATCTGGTACGCCCACATCCGTCCACTGCTGGACGTAGGCTTTTTGTTTTTTGCGCCATTTACACCAATTCTAGGCTTCCCTGACTCCATGTTTGCCCGCAACAGCAATGATGTCCTCTGTCCATCTATCCCTTTACTTATTTTTATAAGTTGGTAAGGATTGCTTTTGTAATACAAAAAGGTTTATATATATTTCGCCAATAATAATTGAACCAATGAGAAGAAAGAAAGCGTACTTAATGAGTAATGTAGGTTGTACTAAAAACAAAATTCGGAATAATAGAATTCGTGGTTGGGTATTGTTTTCTTTAATGTGCTACTATATTATTTTCCCAGTCATAGCTTAATTAAATTACCTTCCTATGGCCGGCTTGCACCCCGGCGCGCGAGTATGAAATTTTAATGCGAAACCGCTGAATATAGCGGGCAATATAATGTGTTCGTGGAGACGTTACAACAAGACTTTATAGAGAAGCACATGCTGGCAAGACAGCTTCTTCTCAGAGCAATCTTCATTAGCTCATAAAATACTCTCTTTATTTTACATAAACAACAACTGTTACAACTTGTTTTATTCAATAAATAATTAATTTCGAAGTATGTGGGGATGAAGCAGATACATCAAATTATAAGAATCAGACTTCTGAATAGATAAACAAAACAACATTTTTTTTTAGATATGAACAATTTATATTCCAACCAGATACAATAATTTTATTATACCACAGATTTGGCAAGATTCAAACCTAAAGCTTCGAAAGCAGGTTTTTTCATATTCCAATATAAAGGTTTTTAGGGTTAAAAAATAAAAACTTTACTATTTGTTTAGTCTCTTTATCGTAAAATTCAACATTGTGAAATGGAAACCTTTATAATTTGCATAGAGAAAAGTAAGGAAAATTTTATGCAAAACCCTCACTTAACCCTAATTCCTAAAGTTCCGAATTTATCTTCAGCCGCCTTCATGCAGGTTTTTTACTTCCATTAAGCTAAAATTGCATTCAGAGGAAATTAAACGGGTGAAATCCCAAGCGTTAGTGTTGTAGTTAACTTTTTTCGGAATAATGGGGCTTGGAAAACAACAGGGGCCGACCCCTGCGAACGAGGAATAGCAACTCGTGACGTGACACTTAATTTCACCGTTAGTGTTCTGCAGGCGTTACATGAAAGAATGTTTTACCTCAAGTCCTTGTCTGAAATAACTTGTTATTTCACCGGCATCACGGAGAATGAACGTGTTACCAAGCGTGGTTTCAAACTATAGAACTTTCTTTGGTTGGAAAAGGAAGAGAATACTTTATAATTATTTAATACACATCTACGTTTCATTTCATATAAATAAAAAAGCTAAGGGTAAATTGAATTATGTTTACCTTAAGATAGATTGATTATGAAAAAGTGGCTAGAAAATGAATTAATAACATAATTATCATGGTGTGTGCGTGTTTTTATATCTGTTGCAAATTTTGTATCCATAATACCTGGCTGGCCCTAAATTTGGATGCTATCTACGAGTACCTACAGATATAAGCAAAATCAATTTCTAACATGTGCTTCCAAATAAGCTTATTTTATTATCACCTTGCCTACGAAGCCGACTGAAAGTAAGAATTATTTGCAGGTGCCTAAACCTACAGCGTGAAAGAAATTGGGCTCAGAGCGTCGTCGGTTGCAAGTTTTAAATAGATGACATAAAATAAATATTATTATAAATAAAACTGTAGACGTCAAAAATCTTACATAGAAAAAAAATTCTAAATTCCGATTTAGGGGTATGTAAGAAGCAATATAGATCATATCCAGATTTCTTTTAATTTTTTGTTTCTCTGTTTGTATGTTTGTACGAGCTAATCTCTGAAACTGTAGGACTTATTTGTCCCGGCCTTTTAATCCCGGAAAATTGAAATGTTCCCGTGGTATAGATAAAAAATACTACAGAAAAGTAAAGTCGAAAAACAATGCGGGCGTAGCAGCGGGCGGACAGGTAGTTAAAAAATATTTTGCCTTCCTAACCTAGCTGTTAAAACTTTAACCGTTATATAAATTGAAACTGGTAAAATACAGAAGTGAAGCGCACGCTAAATCACGTCCAACAGCTGACCGCGGTAAATTTCCCCTATCTATCGACGTTATGTGCCTCCGGCTGAAACAGAATGGACTGCCGTGTGTAATGCTTGTTGGGAACCAAATGCTTGTTTTTTATTCTTTGCCATTTCTATTCCTATGTATTGAATCGACAAACAGACCACAATTCCGCGTTTTTCATCAAATTGACATAGACTCGGAGTTTTAAAGGATTTCTCGATCAATAGGTTCGAGACTTCCGTGAAGACGTAATTTACCTATTTGAGCTATTTCGAATGAAATCGACCAATATGTTATTGTAAAAAGCCCCTGTATTAAATTTTCTGCAACATTCCAATTAGTTTGTATGTGAACATCGCAGTGCGTGATTTTTACCACTTCCTTATAACATAAAATTGAAAGATTCTAAAAAAAACTAGTTAAATTAAACTGGCTGAGTTTACAAGATCATGATTGAATACCGTTTATTACGGATTAATTAATTTTAAATTAGAAGGTAGACTTGAAATTTATAGATACTTGTAAGTATCTAAGTATCTATTTGTAGAAATCCAATATTCCAGGATGAGCTAAAGGGCTTTACATTACTTTCGGCAACTAACTTCGTTTTGGCAAACACTCCACTCGAGAACTCTCCCACTTGCCTCGGCTCCACTTGGTTTGCTAGCTCAACTCTCTCTATAAGAAAATTTTGTAGCCGTTCCCATTTTCGAATTTAATTGAAAAGTTTGTTGCTGTAGCATCTCTTACTTTGGATTAAGAGTCAGGATTAATTTAAAATTTTATGCGAAGCAGAAGTCTTTTGTGTAGAAAGAAAGTTGCTCTGCGTTTTTATCGTAATTTTAACCTATAGTAGTACTTTTTATATACTTCTGGGCCAGTACTACCCGATTAATACCAACTGTTTGAAATACCACGTCATCACAGAGTACGATTCATCATAGACGTCTGTGATAAAACCATACGATAGTTATCAAACTTTCCATTCAATTACTCTGCGCTATGGTCCAGAGGGATTTCTAGTACGGGACTTAGTTTATGAACAAAGCACAATTTATATGCAATCCGGCGCTATGATGCAACTTTAAAGCAACCGAGGACTTTCCACTTCTAAGTTTGTTAATTTCATAGCGCAAACTTTAGTGCACAAAACTGCCAAAAAGTTTTTAAATAAAGCAATAGACAAATATCCCAGTAATAAAAAGACTTGTGTGATACTTTATAAAAGCATTTTACTCTAGCTTTGCTAGTAAAGAAGTCAGTATAATGTTAAAGAAAATTTAAAATTTCTCAACATTCCGTCGTGAGCTAGTTTTTCTTCGCAGTAGAGCAATCAAAAGGCAAACAGCTTCCCGAAGCAAAAGCTCCTTTTGACTGCAGTCAAATGAAATACTAAATAGCTCAGCGAAAGAGATTGCGCTTAACTCAATTTTCGTTGAGAAAAATCATAATTCTTGTGTCCGCCACAGAAAAACTATTTGAAAAAGAAATAGACAAATGTTTAGTTTTTCAAACTAAAATGTTTATAATATTGAATTTAAATGCGAGAATCTCAATGTGAAACACGACAAAGGAAGATTTACTAAAGGATTTTTTTGTATCTACCTATTAGACTATAACCATATAATATTAGGTCCTTACCTATGAAATTGCCGTTCAGTATCAAAAAAGTGAAACAAGTTTTTTTTAATGAAATTATTATTTAATCAATCGAAGTATGCGCCGTTGTTATCGATACACTTCCGCCATTTTATAGGCAGATCATTGATACCTTTGGAAAAAAATCCTGGGAGCGAGAGTCTATGAACTGTTTGAAGGCGGTTTTGACTGCCTCATCAGATTTGAAATTTTTTCCTTGTAAAAAGTTATCCAAATTTTGAAAAAAGTGGTAATCGGTTGGGGCAAGATCTGCGTCACCCACCATACTCTCCAGATCTTGCCCCAACCGATTACCACTTTTTTCAAAATTTGGATAACTTTTTACAAGGAGAAAATTTCAAATCTGATGAGGCAGTCAAAACCGCCTTCAAACAGTTCATAGACTCTCGCTCCCAGGATTTTTTTTCCAAAGGTATCAATGATCTGCCTATAAAATGGCGGAAGTGTATCGATAACAACGGCGCATACTTCGATTGATTAAATAATAATTTCATTAAAAAAATCTTGTTTCACTTTTTTGATACTGAACGGCAATTTCATAGGTAAGGACCTAATATTATTCTAAATGATAGTCTTTGACGGAAGTTTTCTTTTACGCGTCTGTGCTTGGAATGTTAGATAGCCACTTTTAGGATGCCTTTTAGTTGTTCATTGAGTATTAAGATGTCGCATGCAATGCAGCGAGGTTGCCTGGTAGAAATTGCTACCTCACCAATAAGTATAATATAATATAAAAAGGATAATCATAACAATAATGTGCAATAAAGTATAATTATTCTAACCTATTCTTCTAATCAAAATATCATTCTTACTTGTTATACTTATATAAGTAACAAACTAATCAACAATTCTTTTAATGAAATGAATTATTTTTTACTTGTTAGACTTTTTAAAATCGAAATTATGCTGCCTGAACTGATTTCAGTGAATTTAAATATAGTACTTTGCGATTTGCATGCGACAAATGATTGAGCATTCTGCGTTCCACCGCGTCATTTCAAATGTTTGATGTGAATAAATTATGACGGAGTAGGTGGTTAAAAGCAAATTCTCAACGGATTTAATGTTTTTATAGATGTTTTGTAAAATTATTTAGCGCCATCGGTCTTTCGGTGTGACACCTCGATCCGTGCGGGCCTCCATCGGTCACCCACGGGACTCATTGTCACACGGTTTTATACGACATCCCCACATTTATATCACACAAATACCTACCTGTGAATGCCTCGAATACGTATTATATTTTGATACTAGCTATCCGCTCATGGCTACGCCCGCGTTGTTTTTTTTTCTTTTATTTCCCGTGGTAAAAAGTGGTGTTGACCAAGGCTATAAGGTCCTACCATGCAAAATTTCATTTAAAACGGTCCAACGGTTCCAGAGATTAGCGTGTACAAACAGACAGACAGACAGATGGACTTTTTTTCAACTTGTATTTTTGTGTTCAGCTAAACATATCAACACACATGCGGATTCTTTAAATTTAAATTAGATTTTTAAATTTAATATAGTACTACCGGACTACCGGTACTACTTATAACATCCTTCAATACGATTTCGTGAAGAGATCAACCAGAAACAAAGATTTATATATCTGAAGCAGATAAGCAAATAGAGACTTTGTTTCTAGTAGATCTATTCACGAAACTGTACTATACTAAATAAAATATAATAAGCAGAACTGCATTTTAAATTTGCATGGCAGAATTGGTGTAAAGATAATTTTATGAGGATTCCCTGGGGCATTCCTGATGAATGACACAAATATACCCCTCCGTTTTGTGTTCTTTGTGTTGCCAAATTGGAGAATCCAAATAGCTTCACTAAAATTGCCATTGACTGATTCATGCAATAAATCGGTGCTAGCAGGAAAGAGTATTTTTTAAGAAATAAAGTACTTCATGACGCCTCATTCATTTGTATGCGACCATGTGAATTGGAATTTTGTATTAACTGTTTTTTTTATTCTGAAGCTGGCTTGAAATGCCTTAACAGATGATAATTAGGGAGCTTACAGACGAACTACATGGTGGCGGCGGCAAAGACAGCCGACGATTGCTATGTAAAAGCTTCTGCAAGCAGTAGCTCGATGACACGCGGCGAAAACAACACGTCGCGAACTACCACCGGTCGCTCGTCTATATGCGCCTATTTAGAAGTAGAGCGGTGAAAATATAAATTACTGACAGTGGAACATAGTAATATGATTTTCCAACGAGGTAGGATTAATAGTGGAACAAAGGCAGCACCTGTCCGCAAACTACTTTGAATTTGTATAACTCGAAATACGGTGGCGTCATGTAAAGTTTGGACTTCTGAATATATGTACAGTTCGGCGGTTATTTCGACGGGTATCAGTTTCAGCTGCTGTTGAATTCTGTATTGCACAGAATGGCTATTCAAATGCTTGTTTTTATTTAAAGTTAGTTGCAAATTTAGTTTTTAATTAATTAACTAATGTTTGTTAACAATTCCAAAAATACTATTTTATTGTATGTAGTGTAAAAAATATATTAATTAGAAATATAACAATTTAATAAGGTAATATTACTATTACTATTTAGCAAACAACAATAACCGGTTACCCTCATTTTCTTGTCTTTCAGTAATGGCGTTTTCTTGATCTGATAAGTGGTGGGTGAGAGTGCTGGGTGGGCAAGCGAGAAAGTCAAATTTTGCTTTTATAACCCATTATACTACCGATCATTTTGATAACTGTTGGTACAAAGATAGGCTCTAAAATAAAAAAAATTAACATCACAATAGCTGGTCAGATACAAACATCTAATAAAATAACGTATGAAAATAACGTATGAAAATAACATAAAGAATACCTATACCGTGGATCATAGTCATAGACTTTTGTCAAAACAAAAATAACTTGATACATAATGCCAGAGAAAATTTTCGGATTTTTTTAATAGCACTAGAGTACTTACTAAATGGCTAAGAAAAACTAAATCTTTTAAGTGACAACGCCAGTTTGAATTTACAAGGTCGATAAATAACCGTAAAACGTGACCACACAAAAAGAGAAGAAAATGGCCGTAAACCCCAAAAATAATGAAATCTGAACTTACGCGTCAGTCATGCATAGGTAATTATAATACAAGTTAATAAAATGTTCTTCGTCTATACTATTTAATTTGATGACTCTGAACAACACTTAAAGAATAAAAAATGATAATGACGACGATGATGATAATCCAATTTTATAATTGGTTACTAGTATTTGTTTTTGTAGCTACTCGTATTATTTCCAAATACGAGTAAGTTGATGTAGAAAAACAAAGAAAAGAATAACACTTAAATAAAAGTTGTATTCTGACAAATACATTCATAAATATGTAAAGGGTGTTTTTTTTAGAGGTATAGAACTTTAAGTTGGCATGGCGACCGATTTAAAAGCTGTTAAGTGATTTATTTTCAGTTTGGTTTGGCAATTCATCATGTATAGACTCACGCCTGAACAACGCTTGCAAATAGTGCAATTTTATTTCGAAAATAATGGTTCTGAGATTGCCGTTGTTCCCGATTTTCATAAGCGAATTTTGTTTAGCGATGAAGCGCATTTCTGGTTGAATGGCTACGTCAACAAACAAAAACTGCCGCATTTGGAGTGAAGCTAATCCTCAAGTGTATGTCGAAACACCGTTACATGCAGGAAAACTGACTGTTTGGTGCGCTGTATGGGCTGGTGGAATCATTGGTCCGTACTTCTTCAAAAACGATGATGGCCAGAACGTTACAGTCAGTGGAGATCGGTATAGAGCCATGATTACTAACTTTTTCATTCCTGAATTAAATAATCATGATGTCCAGGAGCTGTGGTTCCAACAAGACGGCGCAACATGTCACACAGCTCGTGCCAAAATCGATTTATTGAAAGACACGTTTGGTGCCCACCTAATTTCACGTTTTGGACCAGTGAATTGGCCTCCAAGATCTTGTGATTTAACACCGCTAGACTACTTTCTGTGTGGCTATGTAAAGTCATTAGTCTATGCGGATAAGCCACAAACGCTTGAACATTTGGAAGATAACATTCGCCGTGTTATTGCCGATATACGGCCATAAATGTTGGAAAAAGTCATCGAAAATTGGACCTCCAGATTGGACTACATCCGAGCCAGCCGTGGCGGTCATATGACAGAAATAATATTTAAAATGTAATGCCACAAGATTATCTTTCGGATATATAAAATTCATGTCAATCGAATAATCCATCGTTGTTTTATTGCAATTTAAAGTTCTATACCTCTAAAAAAAACACCCGTTACCAACACAATATATGCTAGAAGTACATTATAACTTAACGCAGGACATTGGTCTTATTTAAGATGACATATTACGTAGGAAAATAAAAAAAAAACACTTAAAGAAATGTATTCTGAGAAATACATTAATAAAACTTATATGTATACTCTAAGACAATAATAAATAATATGTACCTACATAATATGAGTTAGAAGTAAAGTATAACTTAAACCAGAGGGACATAATTATCTCAATTAAGATGATATATTACGTATAGGAAAACAAAAAATAAATAAATACAAAAACTTGTGTACATACCGACACATACATCTACATAACGTTCAGGCGGTCAGTGACCATTTCTTTATGTTATAATAAGTAAAGTATAACTTAAATAAGTAGGAAACTAGGAAAACAAAAAAATAGAGAAATAAATTCTGACTAAAACATTAAAAAACATGTACCCACCTACATGTATTTGTTAAAATTAACTAAGTATGACTTAAATCAGTAAGACATATCTTAATAAATTAGATGTAGCTAAATATGTTATATTATGTAACGGTTAAATAGTTACGTTACAGTCACACTGGCTTGGGAACTGTGCACATTGTTGAGATATAGTGCGAGGTATTCTCGAGGGGCTGAGCAGTGCGGCGGTGAGCTGCTCACCAGGGTCCACTGGGATTCTCCGACGTAGTCGATGCTCCCGACGAACGCGTGCCTTTTCAAATCTCTTCGTTTTATCTAACCTATCTTGCATGTTATCAATACTTTCCGTCAGAGGCGGGAACCGCTCCAAATAACATTCAAAGTGTTGGCCAGGCTTCACTTCCAACATGTCTATATCTACTATTTCCGTAGGATCTAGCATTAATCCTAGATTCAATTTTAGCTTCTTTGTACCGTCGCGGAAAGTTACGTAAATGTTAGCTTGATCTACCACTTTAATAGTAAAATTGTCATTGAGTTTTAACGTTTTCATACGAATAGAGAATGGTTTGAATTCCAGATGTTTTGCTTGACGCTGCTCTTGTGTACTGTTCTCTATTTCAACGGCTGTTCTTTCCATGTCCGTATTATCTGGGCGTTTCTCTTCCTCTTCATTATGAATACATAATTTCTGTATATTAGGGTCCGGGTGTTTTTCTTTTGGTTCCACCCATAATCGTTCGTAAGTAGGAGGGTCATTTAGCGCATGCCATTTCCAGTGCGTTTCGGGTCCAATTTTTTTATCAAGAAGCACACCTTCTGTTTGGTTGTATTTCATCCTGCAAAAGAAAATTACGTAATGTGTATGTTTTATTTAGACCCATTAAAGAAATGTTAACAGAGTAAAAAAAGGGAAGAATGAGAACTTAAATATTAGGTACACTGTAGGTGAGTGAGTAGGAAGGAACACTTCACTGTGTAATACAAAAGTTGAACAAATAACACTTGACATTAATATTGATATATGTGTGTGAAAGTATGTTTGAATGTTTTATATTTGAACCATTTTAACTTAAGATGCTTAACGTATTTGGGTGAAATTTGGAATACAGATAGGAAGATAGGTTGTACCCTGGAGTGACCTGAATTAACATACAGGCTAGACGCTATTAGTCGGATTCTCCTTGCTAGGGCTAGAACATACAAAGCAGTGATGACTTTTTTTTTAAATAAATAATAATTTAAAACGCTTTTGTCTAAACGATAAAACCAAGAGTAAATTAACTAAAAATAAATCGTTAAAAGTATGGTAAAAAGTATGGTAGATAAAAAAATACTTTCACATTACAACGTATACGTTAATAAAAACAAAGAAGAAGAAAATAAATACATTGAAAGTGTAAAAAGCGCGAAAGCCTCAAACAAATATATAGTTGTTAAAATAAGTAGTCTTTTTTCATTAGCGGCGGCGGCGCGGCGTGTGGGTTGGTATGAAAAGATCTTTTAGTGTTAAGCTCGATTTCCTGAACTCCCTGGCTGCAATGAGGTAGCAACAACTCAAGACTCTCAATCTCATTTTTATCATGATGGCCTTATAGTTTCGTACATGAGTAGCAAAGATACACAAGTAAGCTTAGAGCCCAAGACATTTTTGTACAAAAGTATAATATATTGTACCTTATATTTCCAGTGTGATCTAATACAGCTCCATTTCCACAATAGTCAAATGATCCCAGAATTGTAACCGGTACCGGACGGCCCCTGTCCGGTTCGCCAGAACTGTATATCACGGTACGTTGTTTCGCATTCAGATCTAAAAAAGGTTTAAAATAGAAACTTTGCCCAAATCTAAATAGAAAAAAGCCCTCTTTCAGGCTTTGTCTCGCTTGTGGATTATTATCGTCAACCGAAATCTTCTAGTTTAAATTTTATCTTACACTTGAATGATTTATTGCTAGGCTGGACATCTTCGGTACATCACTAAAATTGTGAATAAGAAAACGGTAAAGAATGGATCTATTAGAACAGGGTAGGCTCGAACCTCTCGGTGGAGACGTAAATGAGCTGTTAATGAAAAAAATATCTTAAATAAAACCTTCTGTTTCATAAAAATCCAATGCGATTCTTCCATTTTTGTAGAACCAGCGGCCGTGTCCATCCAGGTCCATGGATGCTAACAATTCCCCAGAGTCATAATATTGATATCCTTTGCCGTTTTTCCTCATAAACCAGTTGAATTCAGTCCGCGTGGGATACATTCGGTACACATTCAACTGTAATGAACAAAATTAAATTGACTTAAAAACGTTTGAGACGCTCCTGGCGTGACAGGCATAGTTTTGTCGTGCGTATACTCTTCTTGTGGAGCTACTCGTACACAAGGCTAAGTGGCGCTGCCATCTGTTAAAGTACGATTTTTAATTAGATGGAGCAAACTGACAGCTGACACCGCTGTTTCTTTTTTAAAATGTTGCACGCTTAAGCGCTTGAAGGGTTGCGAAGTGAATCATTGAACTGGTTCATTGAATAATTTTCAACGACACGACTACTTGTTTTAGCATAAGTCTTTTGACGTTTTTAAACTTAGACAATTAATCAGTTGAAATAGAATAAATGTTAAAAATTAATAAAAATCTTAAATTTTGTTATTGGATTACATACGAAAATTTAGAGTACAAAGCCTGACCAGTAAAAGAAAAACTTGCTCTGAGGACGCCACGTTTATATTTAATATTTACGACAACAATTTACAAAATAAAATGCCTTGACGTACTGTTCTAACTCAGTTACTCTGTGAATGAGTGATCCAAAAGGGTACATCATAATATTTTACGTTGCGTTAAATGGCAACACTCCAAACGTCAGTTTGCTCCATCTAATTATAAATCGAGGTTTAAACAATAATTACTCGCGAGCGAAGTATAATTTTTTTCTAAAATACCCTAGGCCATTTAAGGGGCTACCCAAGGCTAAGTGGCGCCGCCCTCTGTTAAAAATTAATTACTCGCGAAGTATATTTTTTTTCTAAAATCCGGACGGTCATTTTGAAGTTGGCGTGCTATAGGATATATAGGGGCCATAAACTGTATTTATTATAGTCCGCTGTAGTTACAGATAGAAAAGTTGCTAAAAACGGCCACTTTTGTCAAATTTTCTATCTGTAACTACAGCGGACTATAATAAATACAGTTTATGGCCCCTATATATCCTATAGCACGCCAACTTCAAAATGACCGTCCGGATTTTAGAAAAAAAATATACTTCGCGAGTAATTATTTTTTAACAGAGGGCGGCGCCACTTAGCCTTGGGTAGCCCCTTAAGGTAGCGTGCTATAGTTACAGACAGAAAAGTTGCTAAAACGGTCACTTTTGGCAAATTTTCTATCTGTAACTTCATCGAACTCATACTAACTGAGTAGATGGCTTCTATATATCCTAAAACGGCGTCTGGTTAATTTTACTCAGTTTGTTTAAATTAAATATTAATTCACAATACCTATTATTATATAAAAACTAATAAAAGTGCCTCGTTTTAATCTTCTAGGCCTGTCTGTTGTTGTAATAAGCAAATTAAATTGAATTAAATACAAGTAATTTTATTAACTTACCTTCCTGAATACCTTTTGTGTTGGTAATTGAGTCCAACCATTGTTGATACATGCTTCGTTTGATAATTGGTATCGAATAATAGCAGCGTTTTCAAAAACCTTGAGAAAAAGTAGTTGTTAACATATTATTTAAAGCTTACTTGTGTATCTTTGCTACTCATGTACGAAACTATAAGGCTACCATGATAAAAATGAGATTGAGAATATTGAGTAATATATACATAGGTACAATAAATTATCAAAATAGTGTACCAGAATTGACAATATTTAAAAAGGTTTTGTTGCTCTTGAAATGTTTTAATTCTGTGCGAACTACACATCAAGATCAGTCTATCAACTGTCTGCAGCCTTAAGGACACAGCGCACATAATCAACTCGAAAAGGGATCGTCACCTTATCAATTTGGATGAAACTCCCTCCCTACTGCAACGCATACTAATTGGAATCGTAAAGTCATCGCCTCGTCTTGTGACAAGCTCATGAACCGCGCGGTGCGTCTCTCCTAGCTTACGTCTCTTTGTCCACGCACGTCACGATCGGATTCAAAATTATTGAGCTGGTGCTATCGCCGCCGCCGCCTAGCTGTCAGCCAACAGCGGCGGGCAAGCCAAAAGCGCGGCGTCCCAAGCCGTAGCCGAGTCCCCGGCCTAGCCGTAGCTGGTTACGTGATTACGGAAAGTTGACGCCTGGTTGGCGGCGAAATGGAAGGCGATACGATACTTGTGCTACGACACAGAGTACATAAATAATCGTCTTATATGGGTGGATCACAACCCTCAGTAATCGACGCAAGGAAGCGCGATTTTCTTTTCTCTAAGCTTCTCTAAGGTACCTAAATGCTAGTTTTAACAAAGGAACTGGTGGCGTTGACAAACGTCAACATACACATTATGTCAACATACGTCAACTGGTTCCGGTTATATGGCGTAAATAGAAATATTCAGTTTTTAATAATGAATCTTTAACGCACTTACTTGTGATGATTCTTCACTTGTTTTATGTTTAGGCTTAATTTCTTCTGGCAATATAAGGTAAGGTAAGGTTGGTAAGTGCTCGGTTACTTCAAATACAGTTTTGAATACACTGGGTAATAATTCCGTTTGTTTTTCTTTTGATGAGATATAATCAGCTGTTTCTGCAGCGTTTAATACTTCATTACCTACAATCATGCCAACATCTACATCTGACCTTTCTGCTAATAAACTTTCAAGATCTAGTTCGAAATCGGAAAACGTTTTCATTTCATTATCATCGTGTATTTTAGATCTTGCATTTCTTTTTTCTATAATTTTTTGAAGAAGAATGTTTTTGGCTCCTTCCATTTTTTTAGGATATTTGGAGAGTCGAGTTTTAACTAGTCTTAAAATCAAGTCATCAATAGATGGACCTTTTAGTCTTATTTTTTTAAACGGCAATTCTACAAACTTTTCTCCTGTTCTTTCCTCAGTAATAACTCCGGTCAGTGATTTTCTTTTTTCAGCTGTAATAATAGTAGGCAAGTGTCCACGTGACGTTTCTACATCTAAGTGTGCTTCCATTGCTTTACTAGCTTTTGATCGATATTCATGTTCCTTTTTATTAAGTCTTTCTTTCATTTTAAGATGTAACTTTTTATCTTTGTCATGCGTTGTTAGCACTTTTTCTAATTTTTTTGTGAGTATTGTCATGTCGCTATCTTTTCTACCTTTAACTAGTGTTCGTAATTTATCTTCTAGTAAACTGTCACGTTCTTTTATTTCAACTTTACTATATTGTTCTGTAGATTCCACTTTTTTATGTTCAGTTTGTGTTCCTTCACTTTTTTGACTTAATATTTTATCACGTTCTAAAAGTTTTTTTGCATAATATTTTTCTTCCTCTTTTGATAATTTAGCTTCTTTATATTCAACGTCTGTATCTTTAATAATTTCTGTAACTTCTTTGTTTTCTGATTTATGAACAGTCTTTTTGGTTTTTTTAAGAAGAGTTTTAGTTGTTTTTATCCTTTCATCTCGCTCTTTTATCATAGTTATGAGTTCAGAAGAAGTCTTTTCAATAAAGGGTTTTTTCTTAACAGGTTTTTGAAAAAAATCGTATTGAAATTGTGACTTTTTGCGGATGAATGACTCACTTCTTTCTGAAATAGGTTTTTTCTTAGCACCTTTTAGTATTGAGATGAGATTAGCTGGAGCAGGTGCTTTATGAGAAATATCCTTATCATATGGAAGATTAATACTTTCTGCAGATTTAATCTTTTGTCTGAACAATGAGTGAGCTTTAGGGAAAAAATCTTTTTTTGTCTCCGTGGCTTCTGCTTTTCCTTCTTCTAGCTTCTTTTTTATTAATTTTAACAATTTATTTGTTCTTTCATCATCTTCCACTGTTTGACCTGCCATGACTTTTCTCACTTTTTTAATATAGCGGTCTAATTCTCCTTTACGTATAAGCGATGCTACTTCCCGCGCTTTATTTTTTAGCTGATTTTCCTCTAATATTATTTCTTTTTGTATGACTTTCTCCAAACTTCCACGTGCTTTTACAACTTTCTGTTGAGGTTCCAGAATTTGAGATTTAGATACAGTATATTTAATTTCAGAGGAATCAATATCTTCAGGTTTAAAATACTTTTGATCCAAACGTTTTCTTATATCAAAAAAATGCTTATTAGCAGTCTCTCGTGCATCAATAAGTTCCAATATTATCAATTCCATATCTTTGTCTCCAGATTTAATTGCGTCAAGTACTAGTTGTTCTAGCTCTTCGTCATTTTTTTCTGCTATAAACTTTGAATGAGGTAATGGATGTCCATCTTCATCTTGTTTCTCTTTTAATGAATTGATTAAATCACGTATCACTAACCATACAAGTCCATCGTCCATTTCAGCAAATGTATCGAGGAGAGATTTTTTTATTTCGGATGTTGATCCGAATTTTACATTTTTATTCATTTTATCATCAATTTCTATGGATTCAATGGATGAACGATTTGATATCTTTTGACTTTCAGTACTATCCGTAGTATACATGCCTATGTCTGTGCTTGTTCCAATTAACTGTTCCACTTTTATATCACGTTTTAATGGTAAAGATATATCCTGAATATTTTTTTCGATGATCGCTAACGATGAGCTACGATAATTTGGTTTCGGTTTGTTTGTTTGTTTAGAAAGAGCTTCTTCTTCATATCTGCTTGCAATAAATTTTTTAACTACTTGTCGGCATTCAATACAGCAGTCACTTTGTTGAGTAATACAATGATCACATATGCCTCTAAGACTTTGTGCTTCTATAGTTGGTATGTTTTTTAATAGTTTTTGGGCCCTTTTAGCTATCTCGCGACATCGTAAACATTTAATATGTTGCTGCGCTGAAAGTTAGTCAAAAAGTAAGAGATGTGACGATAGCAAAAGGAAAAATAAGAGCTATGTTTAAATCATAAGCATAGACAAAAATAATTAACAATAATAAAAAAAAAATCATTTTGTGACGAGTGAGTGACCGTAAAATGTTAACTTTTCGACTAGTGTGATAAGCAAAACTGGTAGGTTTAATTTACCACAATAAAACTGAAGTATCAGCGTGTGGTTTGTTTTTCAAAAAACTGATTGTAGGTGATAAAGAGGGTTTAGCTGATCACAAAAATGCAAGATTTGAAAAAAAAAAGTCCGTCTTGTCTGTCGGTCTGTTTGTACACGCTAATCTCTGGAACTACTGGACAGATTTTAGTGAAACTTTACAATAATATAGCTTATACATCAGAATAACACATAGGCTGCTTTTTACTGCGGGAAAATACTTCTTTTACTTGGGAAAACCTGTTAACGCGGGCGGAGCCGTGGGGCGGAAAGCTAGTATTATTCATTTTTTACACCCACGAGTTTATCAGAGTAGTATCTAAAACTACACACACACACACGTACACTAATAATAATGATGACTAAGTCATGACTAAGTTATCATTATTATCTTAAAATATATTCTTCTTCTTTTTCTTCACATATTTCCAACTAGCTGTCTGCCCGCGGCTACGCCCGCGTTGTTTTCCGACTTTTCCGTAGTAATTTCTAACTACCCCACGGGAACTCTTTAATTTTCCGCGGTTAAAAGTATCCAAGATGTTGACCAGGGATTTGAAGAACCACCATGCAAAATTTCATTCAAATCGGTGCAATAGTTTCGGAGATTAGCCCGTACAAACAGACAAATAGACAGAGAAACAAAAAAAAATTGCCTGGATAATATCTATCATATATACATATATATATCTTATGTTCTATTTAACTTCTTACTTCCTCCTGATGCTGAGTTCATATTTTTTTTCTATGTACAGACATTTGACCTCTATAGTTTTATTATATAGATTTTTAGGGTCGTGTCTACGGATGTTGTCGTTATACGAGCCATGCCAAAAGCCATAGACCACCCTCGAAACGCACACAATATGTAAGCACAAGCAAGCTATTTAAAAGTCAACATTATGGCTCTTTAAAATGCTATTTCAACCTACTATCAAACTAACATAGATCATCACTTGCTACGATACCCCTGAACTATCACTACATAGTATAAAATAAAGTCGCTTTCTCCGTCCCTATGTCCCTATGTCCCTATGTCCCTATGTCCCTATGTCCCTTTGTACGCTTAAATCTTTAAAACTACGCAACGGATTTTGATGCGGTTTTTTTTAATAGATAGAGTGATTCAAGAGGAAGGTTTATATGTATAATACATGCATTCACTACATAGTATAAAATAAAGTCGCTTTCTCCGTCCCTATGTCCCTATGTCCCTATGTCCCTATGTCCCTTTGTACGCTTAAATCTTTAAAACTACGCAACGGATTTTGATGCGGTTTTTTTTAATAGATAGAGTGATTCAAGAGGAAGGTTTATATGTATAATACATGCATAATATACTGAAGGATAACCCACAATAACCATTTTCCCGTGCGGAGCCGGGGCGGGTCGCTAGTTTCTTATAAAAGAGGATACTTTGTATGTGCCAAGTCAAGCGATACTGCGTTGTCGGGTCGGGTAACTGGGCAAACCGAGTCCTTTCTCGTTTGATGTTCGACAACCCGCAGTTAGCGGCGGGCGGCCGCTACCTATTTTTTGTTCAGTACTTAGGTTCGGCGCAATCTGTACTACATGGTCTTTAGGTCGTCTTCCAACATGGCATTACCAACGAAGGTGATTCGCGATTAGTTTTCTGCGATCGGCTACTATTCTAAGAATTTTGTCCATTCGGGTGGTTAAACCTTCCGCCCAGCTAAGCATTTTTATTGCGTTGGCTTGGTATATACTTCTTGTCAAAACATCTAATTAAATTTTTAGTGATTAAAGGTATCCAAGATGTTGACCGGGAATATAAGGTACCACCAAGCAAAATTTTATTTAAATCGATATAACAGTTCCGGAGATAAGCCCGTACAGTGTGCTGAGCCGTATGAGTAACTATAGTTTTTTTAACTATCCCACAGGAACTTTTTAATTTTTCGGGATCAAAAATATCTAAGATGTTGACAGGGGATATAAGGCATCACCACGCTAAATTTCATTCAAATCGGTCTAACAGCGCGTGCAAACAGACAAACAAAAAAATATAATTATAATATTGTTCGTACCCCTGACTCGGCTTTTAATTTTCTATGTACATGTTTTTATTATATAGATCAAACTATATAAAAATAAAAACACCACTTACCAAGAATTGGAACAAATTCTGAACCAGCTAATGCATTAGCATTAGTACTTCGTAAAATAAAAAAGTCATATGGCTTTGCGGTACTGGAAAAGTCTTCATCCTGCAATATATTTTTTAACGAGTATTAACGGGTATTTCAATATAACGCGTATGGGTAGTTTCACGCCTGTAAATTAATTGCTAATATCGGTGGTACATTTTTCTAGCACATTTTAAGATATGAAAATAATTTTATATTCCTTGGAATATTAATGTGTTCTGAAAAGAATTAATAATATAAAATTATTTTTGTATGTTAAAACCTTCTAGCATTTGATTTCAGGCGTTAAATTACGCGTGTAGTTTTTTTTGTGTTGTTTTTTTTAACATCTATATGTAAATATTGCCTGAAATAAATGGATTTATTATTTATTTATTTATTTTTTTGCAACATTTCTAATAAAACAGAATTTGTTGCATTTTACACTTTCTGCCTCAATCTCAAATGTTTTTCAAAGAAACATTATTTTAAATACTTAATAGCTTTTAAGTCAGAACATTGAACCGAATTTGCTATAAAATATATGCGATAACGATAATATTTAATGGGGGGTATTTTGATTTAATTAGTATTATAAGCAGAGATCAAAACAGAACTTCCGCACTCTGCTTGAAGATTTTAGGTTTTACTTAGAAAGACATAACAAAACTAGGATAGATAAAATATCATACTGTGCAGGATCGTCGAACATAGCGATAAAGTGTAAGTCCATATTCCTTTATGTCCATTACTTTTTGAAAGTCGACACATGTCTCCCTGCAGTTAATACAGGGACAGTCTTCCCTAAAAATAAAATGCGTTATCAGTCACTGATTTCGATGGTCACTGATCTATAAATAAAATAATTTTGAAATACTTAATTAAGTTAATATAAGTAAAGAAGGAAGTTTACATTGTTTCATGCAAGTTTAATAAAGTTTTTTATCATATTATTTTTGTAGTAATTGTTCAGGGGGTATCGTAGCAAGTGATTATGGAAGTTAGTTTGATAGTAGGCTGAAATGCCGTTTAAAAGAGCTTATGTTGAGCTTTCTATTGCTTGTTTGCTTACATCTTGTGTGGGTTTCAAGGGTGTCAATGAAAAAATTGAAAATGAAAAATGTTTTATTCGAAGTAAGATTTTACAATCACTTTTCGATGTCGAGGCGGGTTCACAATTTGGCTGTCAGAATTATTGACTTGAATTTTACTCTCAATATGAAGCCAGCTTCGTAAAGGGTCTGTTATATTCAATTTCAAAGCCAGTTTCAAAACGGGATTTTCATGGCTACGATGTGGGCCAAATTTTTTCCCAATATAAAGCCAGCTTTGTAATGGGTCAGTTTTATTCCCACTTCAGAGCCAGCTTTGATACGGCATTTTCAATTCCCGTATCGAAGCCAGCTACGAAATCTGGCTACGACGTGGACGTGGGCCGAAGGGCTTCTGACATGCCTCGTATATCGACAACATCCGTAGATGGTATTCGGGACCAACAGCTTTACGTGCCTTCCAATTTTTTTATTTATTTATTTTTTTAGTTGAGTACCTACCTAACCCAAATCTGACAATTAAAGGGACATCATACGTACTTCTTTGTTTTAAACATGGATTTGGCCAACATGGTTCAGACCAATTTTTTAAACACTTAGCGACTACGAATTGTTGTCTAAAGAGACATAACATTATACTTTTCTAAATAAAATAATGAATAACTTAAATAACTAGCAGAAAAATGCTTATAACAATTTATGTACCTATCTTAAATTTGTACGACATTTTTTATCACGTCAACTTGATGACTATTTGACATTAATTGCGCAAGGCATACAATTTCTTGGCACCATAAAGTAGATAGAGTTTGCATGCACTATTATTTAATAATTAGTATTTTTAAGTATTTACCAGAGAGGTGAGAAAAAGTCATGGATTTAATAAGTACTATGCTGTATATATTACTTAATAAATCCACGATTCTTATCCTATGGTCCTCTCAGAGATTATTAAAAATGTATACTTTTCGTCTTTCAAGCCAAGTACCTACGTATAATATAATATAAACAAAAATTTATGCATTACTCATGTCAAGTCGTAAAAGACTGAGATAAGAGTTACGAGCTAGAATTTCAAGTCATTTTGTCTGTACCTTAAAAACAAAAAACGGAACCCTAATAGGGTCACTCGCTTGTCGACTATGAACTGAATGAGTTTTTATAGAGAAAGAAAATTTGGTAAAAGTAAATCTTTATTTTTTTATCACGCTAATTATACCCTATATTCTATTTGTAAAGAATGTTATATTTATATTCAGATTGGTTATTCCAATTCAAAAAAGCATTCCAGTTCAAGCAGCTAGCAGCAAAGCGGCATTCTTATTATGACTTGTTACTTTATATTGGTTATTAAGGCAAAAAAAAAGTCTTATAAAAATATAACAAAAGAATGAAACTGAAATGAATTTGCAGATGAGAAAACATTTGCGGGCCGACGATTACTCGCCTAAGATCCGATAATGCCGTCGTTTTTCTTCAATAATCCTGAAAAACTGATGGCGTTTGCGAGCGCGGCCGAACCGGATGATACTGGTACTCACAATATCAGCGATCCGACTGTTAAGAGTAAAATAACCAGTAATGAAAAGGAATACAAAATTCATGTTTAAATTGTTCGATTGTGCACTTTTATTGTGTAAGAGTAGGTACGGTCAGTTACATAAATTACCTCATTATTGTCTCAAAATTTTGTAAGGATGGTATAATATTAAAATGTACCAAATATTATTCAAACCCTGTTTTTTAGTCTGAAAGTGGGACTAATATAAAACCAGTAGTAGAAATTGGCTGTGACAGACAAATATGGGCGGACACACAATGATTCTGTTCCGCTTTTGCTTTACGGATTCCTAAAAAACTAAATACTAAAATTACGTATTATATATTATAATTATTTGCTCACAGAGAAAAAATAATAAATACTTTCAGAAAAGAAAGCGCTTGTACTGATAGATAGTATTATTGCTTTGGTAGTAATTTCTCCCAGGCAGCCATGACTTCTGACTGGTCGTTCTTTAGAGCACCGTAAGCAGGTGGACGACTTTTGGCTGAAAAGATGAGTAGGAACCATAATTTTGGACCTTTTTAATAACATCAGAGAGATCGCATTTTTCTCAATGTAGAGATTAGAATGGCATCCTAATGGTTGAGTTGAGTTCTGGGAATTGGTACTCGAGCTACCGCAGTCAATTTATACTCCCCTAATACGTACAAACGGTCGTTTGGAGCCAGCTGCCTGTAATTGTAGCTAATTTGCTCCGACAAGTTCAATCAGGCGCGAAGACGCGTTTTACACAATGGGGGTCAGTATTTGTTATTTTGTGGATCACGACATTTGTAGATGCATCCTATAATTGGGTCATTTATGATACAGCAAACGGACTATACTTACTTTGAACCACAGAGTATTTACCAGGACTCAGGTTTTGAAGTGGGGACCATTGAAAGCAAGATACATAGAGCAAGATAGGCTACCTATGATCTGTTTTATTATAAAACCGGACAGAAGTTCACTGACCTCTTTTTTTTAAGTTATTAAAAATAATGTAGCGCCAAAATGTCTGGCAAGGTCACACGCTCACCCCGCCTTTTACTACGGTATGCCAAATTACGTATTTTGCGATAATATCCTATAGTATTATCGTATCGTTTAAAAAAAATGTGCGCATTGCATGCAGGCGTCAATGACTTTTTGACCGGAGTAATATGACACAACCAAGAAGGTAGACCGAGACGAAAATCTAGTCATGGTCATGAAGATTCTTAGGGGAGCAGTGAACGCTTTGTTTGCTGAAACAATGATGCTCAAAATTTGATATGAAAAAAAAAGGTAAATTTTTATTTTTTCGTTTTCTTGACTCTTATTTTATAAACATACTCATATGTACTCGATGACTTAATCATAATACCTCTTACAAAGAAAATAAGTAGTATTATCTCCTCTGTTCACGAGAATGGGTGAGTTGTAATTAATTCGGTGCCCTTTCATTGGGTCTCTTATTATTGTGATAACGAAAGGACACTGGGATAATGAACAGGCTATAGGGTTACGTTGCTTCCGAAAAATATATATTAGCGAACTTTATTGACCAAAGGACAGCTCGCCACAAGCCATCCTGTAATAAATATGTACCTAATTACAATGAATTAGTTGCAGCTGCCAACATACGCAAAGTGCTACTATTTTGCTCTTTTGACGTTTTGCTCCTAAACGCTACACATTTAGCAAACATATCCTTGTATTGATCAAATTCTTCAATCATCCGAATATTCATAAAGTTGTTACAAAATAAGTTAACGAGGAAAAATGATTTTGAAAACATATACAAGTCCCAGGACTCAATAAAACAGCTCTAGAGTCGGTCACCAAAAGGTTATGAATTTCAGGAAGGTATAAATGAATGTCCGAATATTTTTGTAAGCGGGAGAGTTGCTATAAAACCCATAAGTAAACCGTGGTCCGGTAACCCTAGATAGCAGTCACATCGTAAATCTGGCAGCGGCGGACAGCGGCTTCCTTCCTGTCGCGCGTGCGCGGTACAACTGCTCTAACTCCGGACCTCCGCTTTTAGAGAGATAGTGCTATGAATGGACAGATTTACCTGGTAACTACAGACAAGCTATGATATTCCGATAGACACCTTTACTAATAGTAATGTGTGTGGACTCGAATAAGTAGCAATTTATTTGCTTTACGAAGTCTCTGTGTAACGAGGTGCTTTGCAACCTCATTTCCACCTCTTTTTCCATTACTTTCTTGTCTAAATTCAATTTCAATTTTGGAATTCCTTCGTCATTCGTACGTCATCTTCGTCCATTTTTCTTTAGATTTTGCTTTGGATTCCGGCCTTGACGGCCGTATTTCTTAAAATGTGTGTATTTTTGTAACGTATAACGAGTACATAACTATAATTTAAACCGCCGATTTTATACCTGTTTCGTTTTCTATATCAATAAATTTTAATAAACCAGTGCCAGTCAGTTCAGCTTTCTTATTTCACTAGGTTCTAGCACAGATTAAATAATAGTACTAGGTACTAGGTACGTGAACTTCAATCTTCAGCAGCTCCTGTCGACTCGCCAAGGTCCTGGCGAGCCTCAGGCGTGATATCTATTTATATCTTTGCCTATTCTTATTCATTTGAGGTCGATTTGCTTACCCAGTACTCGGGTCGTCACAAATTGTTCTAAAAATATGTAAAAAGAAATCTGTATAACGAATTTAATGTAGGAATAACGAAAATGACAACAGGTTATAAATTTCATTTTTTATGTTTGTTATTGTACTCGGTCGGGAAGTGATAGCGGCACAGATACTGTTAATCTTTGTAACCTACCGACCGAGTCAGTTAAATATTCTAGGTATTATAAAATCTACCCAACATTTGGTTGCCTCAAGAATGGAGCTACCTATCCTATTTCATTTAGATAGTTATTGCACAAGGAGATAGTGATTCGTAAACTAAACTTCATTAGATATTGACTCAGGCGAAACAAAAGTCATAGTCGGTCGTAGTCTACCGGATGACAAATGCTTTCATTTAATTGTAAAGTAAATAGTCTAACATGTTTTTATAGAATTATTAACTTAGGTTCAATTGAAGATTAAACCTGATTCTTCTCCAGTGAAAAGAGTCATGCATTTTAATGCTGGTGTTTTTAATATGTATTTATAGTTCTATAATAGAGCATAATGAGAATCGTTCTTAGCCCACGTAGGAAGTATCGTCTATTCTGGCAAAGTTTAAAGCCGTTGCCCCGGACGTGTAACTTTTCATCACGGAGTACGCGTTTATTACCCGTGTTAGTCTGGATGCATGCACTAAAATAGTGAATGCTTGTACCTTCCTTCCTATATTTCCTATATTCTACTAAAGTTTATCTTGTTTATTTCCAGGGTAGGCATTAGCCCCTCGGTGGGGACATGTACGAGCTGATAAAAAAATTGCCAGGTGAGAAGTAAAAAAGGCGTTTGCTTTCTAGGTAGGTATGTGTCAATATAGATAGAGGTATATCTCAGTTTATATTTCTCATTTTGAACTCTATCTGCGCTGTCACTGAGGTTTGAGAGCGGTCTTGGTTTGAGCATATTGAGCAAAGCTTTTTAGCTTCTTATATGTCACATTAAGTGTTCTGAGGGAGCCTATAATTAATAAAAATATTGAATTTTTAATTAAGATTCTAAAAATCATCCAATATTAGGGTGATTGTTCTCTATTTTTGCCCAATGCAAGTTAGTCACTCACAAAAAATACAGATCCGAGTAGGTACATAACTTAGCAGCTCAAGTTACTACGCCAGCACTTAGTTTACGTAGGCACTTTACCAAACAACCTGTGAAGATGCGAAGTACGCTTTGTTGAATTCTCAAATAGCACACGACAAAATGCTGCACATTGATCGCATACAGCTTAGAGACGATTGGACAGATCAAAAGTATGGAACGTTAAACGTCTTTCTCCACTTTTAAAGAGGATAAGAAACCGCTGAGCATTGTGTTTCATTTCGTGAAAGTCATGTTTGTCTCAGTAAAGGCAACGACAAACTGTCGAGCGTCCACCTAAAACGCGGGACATGTGAAACGGATATTGCAGCTTCTTATTGCGAGAACAGCAAAGACTTCTGTTTATTTGACAGCTTTTAGAGACACAGGTCCCAGAATGTTACTCGAATTGTTTTTTATTTTATTTTTTCAGGAACAACCCCAGTGAGTATGTTTCAATGTTTACCAACAAAAAGAGGAAGCTTTTATCAATCCTATCAATCAACCGTGGCGTGTAAATGAAATTGAAAATATGGTACCAGGAATTTATGTAAGTATCATTTAGATTTTCCTGTGAATTATTATAGGAAATATTTACTCGTGTTTCAAATAGGTCAAGTCAGTATGTATACACTAAGTCGAAGCCAAATAAATGAACGGAAGTTGAGGTAGAACTTGTTTGCATGCACTTAAAACTTGCAATCGACTTGGATGTAGCAAAGTTGAGATTAGTTTCGTGCACTTAAATCATTAATCTTTGAACGTCAGTACTTACTTTGTGACTCGCAAACAAGTTTGTGACTTTGTCGGGAGCAATTTTCAATTTTTGCAATACGGCAACGTTTTTATTAAAAAGTTTGCGTTTTAAGAGGCAATGGGGTTCAAATTTAAATATTTATTTCTGTACATAAATACATTTATAGTACTTTTCTAGTAATAAGTAACCGAAAAAAAAAAGGTTGATAAAAGGAAAAACTTGAAGTGATTTCCGAACTTTTATAATTAAAAATTTAAATAAAAAATATTTATCAAGCGCTCTAGCTCTCTATCTGAACAGTCGATTTAATAAGTAGTTTGAAGAATAATACAATATACAATGTGCATCTTTTCCATTATTACTAATTACATAATATATGAGATAAAATAATCCTATAAATTCATGAAGGAAAAAAAAATCCACGCCGCGGCCCCGTAAAATTTTTTCTTTATAATTTTTTTCTGTATAAATTATATTGCGAGGGTTTGTAGAGGTTGACAGTCATCGACATAACAGTGCATTTCAGCAGAAGAATGGACGCTACACACGTATTATAAATAAGTCCCCGGGGACAAAGTTAATGACTTTATCCAGTAGCCTAATAATGAATCAACACGACAGTAAATCCTCCGTTATCGCCCGCCCGCCCCTGCGCATGGAGGTAACATTTACGTACAGGAATAAGCATTACTTTCCTTTTGGTATAGATATTTTAACATTTGAAAAATAATTATGGTAATTATCACCGTCGACCGACGGCCCCGTAGCCTAGTAGTAGCACGCCTGCCTTCGAAGCACAAGGTCGCGGGTTCGAATCCCGCTCAGGGCAAACATTCGTGTGATGAGCACTTGTGTTCGCCTTGTGTCTGGATGTTGTATATTTATATATGTATGTATATCAGCTGTCTGACACCCATAGTACAGGCTCTGCCTAGTTTGGGGTCAGATGGCTGTGTGTAAGATGTCCCCACACATTTATTTATTTATAAGATTATAAATGAATAACTGTAGGTATAATCAGCAAAATATTTATATTTGTGCAAAATATTTCAGTTCATTTTTGAATGACCTTTTGTAGATAGTTATAAAACTTGACCTAAGTTGGTTGTAATAAAATCTAAAGCAAATAATTAATTTAATTGAATAAACATTTTATTTTTATTAATTCGTCCAACTACTATCGCAGATTTTTAACGCTTAAATGTATGAACCATTCTAATAATTTGGTTCGCATATTATACTCTTTGCCTATACCACGCATATACTCACTCAGACTCACTTTTTTCTTCGATTTCACTAAAAGCCTGCACTTTCTATTAGGTGTTGTTTTTTTTATTCTAGTTGCAAATCAAATTTTCTGATTGACCCATAAATAAAATTATTAATTAGAGCTTCCAAAAGAGTCCTGGCTAGGCTGTGTGTCATTGGTATCGTATAATAGTCTGTAAGGTATTTATCATATGGGCCTTTGTTTACATATTTAACATCTTTATGTAAATATTGCCTGAAATAAATGAATTTATTATTATTATTATAATGAGTTATGAGCTAAGAAAAATAACATGTATTTCTTCAAACAATAAGCAATGTAACGCTGTATTAAAATAATTGCAGGAGTTGCATTGCAGAACAAAGGAAGTTAACAGAGAAGCTAGAGCTCTCAGTCTCACTTGAATTAAATTAGTCGTAAGAATTCGTGAAATTAAAGCGAACACACAAAAGGGCATGTTTGGTTGAAATACTATTTCAATTTACTTTTTTTTTAACCCCCGACGAAAATGAGGGGTGTTTTAAGTTTGACGTGTGTGTCTGTCTGTCTGTCTATCTGTCTGTGGCATCGTAGCTCCTAAACGGATACGCCGATTTTCATCTAGTTTTTTTTGTTTGCAAGGTGTAACATTCGAGAGTGTTCTTAGCTATGATTCAAGAAAATATCTTCAGCCATTTGAAGATTATTAGCTTTTTTAGTTGTTGAAAGGATCAAGTAACGGTTTTGTGTCGGGGGTTATTAATTTTTTAAATTTAGTGTTATCTCTATTAAAAACATATAAAAATAGGGCGTAAGTGACAGCTAAGCAAAAATTAAAAGGGCAGGGTCTGTCGTTGGATCTCATTAACTTTCACAAAGAAACTTTTAGCGGTAGTAAAAAAAAGAACTGTGCGAATAAAATAAATATTTCTTTTTGTACGAGATTGTCGAAATTTTCCAAGAAGTCTTTCTTTGGCAAACCGTTAACTGAGCAATTGAGCATGTATTTTTAGTATACCGTCACTTACACTCTTTTTTAGAGTAAAGAGATTCAATATCGAAGCTCTATTTTTAAATACACTGAAGACAAACACAATTTTTTAATACCGAATGTTTATCATAATATACCAAGTTACCCAATTAGGTATCTTGTTTGAGCTACCGAAAATACTGTACCGACCCGGCCCTAGCCTAAAAAGACAATGAAATATTTGGAAGGTCTTTCCCTTGATGCAAAAAGCGTAATAATAAAATTTTTCTAAAAATCCTAAAAAAGGGAAAATTAAAGTTACAATACACTAAAGAATGTTGCAAATAGCTTATAAGAACTTGTTATGGGCGAGACAAGTTCATTATAAGAAATAGAAAACCTTTTGGGAATTTACCTTTTCACTTTATACGTTCTTGTATTGCAAACGGACGATTCTGCCAGCAGCTTTATACGTTCCTGTAATGAAATCAGCCGATTTCTTAATAACTTCAAAACTAAAATAGATAGCACGATTCTGATTGCTGCGTTGGAATTGTGATGGGGAACACTATCTATAATAATGTTTTTTGCCATATGTAAAATTTACATTTTACTTTATACGTTCCTGTATTGCAAACGGACGAATCTGCCAGCAGCTGTTATACGTTCCTGTATTGAAATCAGCCGAAACCTTAATAACTTCTAAACTAGAAGAGATAGCACAGTTACAATTGGTGCGTTGTAATTGTGATAAGGGACACTATCTATATTATGAGTTTGAGCGATTTCATCTGATTTCACCATTTTCCGCGCACCTCCGTTTCGTGAGAAAAATATATGTATGGGCGAGGAGGACCGACGGATAGATGGACCGTCGGCCCGATATTATGTGTTGAGCAATAGTAAAACTATTTATTCTCAAAAAGCATGAATTGTGGTGGATCGAAAAACATAGTTACCATCTATGTGGAAATGTAGTAAATTTGCTATATTTCCTGTCACAGGCACTTTTTCACTCCTCCGTCAATACAGCTCCGCTGTATTGAGCGAAGTGCTTGTCTGAGTTAGTTGGATGGAAAGGTCGAGTTCCGAAACCTCTTGAATGACAGATCCGAGAATACCACATACACGACTCTATTTTCTGGGTTATGTAATTTAATTTGGATGTTGAACGTGGATGATGCCTGATAGGTTGACACGGGAGCAGGGTCTATTGAGATTCATTATCCGCTGTTAGCGCAAGTCTAAGAGTCGTGTTCTATGTCGTTAGACACATAGCCAGACCTCTGCCATGTGATTAAGTTCCGATGGGAACCTCGAATACATGTGAGCTAAGCCCGAGCCACATTAAGAATCTCAGTTCACCGGTACCATATTGGATTATATAGCGAGTCTAACCGACTCACCCATGTCTGACGTTTGAAGATGTGGTTATTTCTTCGAGTTGTTGGAAGGCCTCAATTTCTTGATCCGTTCCACTGAGGCGGGGACGGTTGAGGGTGACCAACGAACAACCTCCATTGGTTGGGTAGCAACTTCTAAGGAGAGACATAGAGACATCGCTATATCTGAGCGTCATATGGTATGAATAATGTTCTATGACTTGTATAGTTTGGGCACAAGTGAAAGTAAATATCTATCTTTGATATCACGGTATCTCTGAACGATATTTACTAATAACGTCTAGAGATTGTGGTTGTAAGGATTGGAAGCTTGCCGGGCGCATGCTGAAGAAACTTAGAAACACATGATTTGAGTTATAAATCCCGCGTGGATAGAGAGTGGCTAACAACACGGTGTTAGAACCACTATAAAGATAAAGTTCTATTATAAAAGGTGAAGAGAGCACCTTCGGAACTTAGAACATAATTCATAATAATATTTCAGCACGATATTGAACTTCTTATGGGTTTGTGGTGTGGTCTCTATGGAGGAAGTAATTCCTCAAACACTGTGGTGACACAGATAGGGAATGCGGTTTGTCCTCGCGATGAATAGCGTTCCTGGGGCTGGTCTTTGATTGGCGAAGACTACTGGTCTATAAAGTGATAAGACACCGAGGTCTCTATTATCTACGCGATAAGTAATTCCTCGAGGGCTGATCGTAGAACTTCGTTCTGTGATTAGTGATTTTCAGTGTAAACTGAGATGGGGTGTTCCAGCACAGAAATGTGAAGTCCCCTGGATTGTTCGTGGCTGGGACCTCGGTCTAGGCCTGTTCAATCGCTGCGCCTGGTGTGTGGCTGTGGGGAGTTCTGCTCGTTCTGAGGACAAGTTGGCCGTCACTTGTCCCTAGCGACGAGAACGAGTCCTAGTCTGGTAGATGAGGAATCACTTGTCCAGGTGACAGGTGGTAGTCGCTTGTCCTAGATATGGGATAGTCTCCGTGTCGCGGACGATGTCTTAGCTTCCACAAACAGGCTCGACTTCGGTCTTGAGCCTGCAACATAACATATGGATTTGACTTAGGTCTATTCGTATTATCCTCATATCATGGTTTTCCGCCATTACAAGCACCCGCTTCGGTGGGTTAGTTTGTCGACTTCGGTCATATACACCAGGCATTGACTTCGCGTCAGTTATAAGTCCTGAGACAATGGTGTTCCCCGCCATATACGAGTGCCTGCTTAGGTGGGTTAGCTCGTCGACTTCGGTCAACTCGAACGTCAGGCATTAGTCCGCTATGTTAGTCCTGCATCTATGGTTCACTACCATTACAAGCGCCTGCTTCGGTGGGTTAGCTTGTCGACTACGGTCGCAACGAACAGGCTTTGATTACATCATGCAAGTCCTGCAACAATCGGACTCACACTCCGCACCAATCGACTACGGTCGCACCGGGAGATCAGATGGCATTGTCCTATGGGATCGAGATCTTCGTAAGGGCGGGCTACGGCCTGCCCTTTTCTTTCACTTAATTTAGAGAGGCCTAAGGTCGAGGAAAGCGAAATCTCGTGGACGCAGAACGAAATGCTAATTGTCGGTTGTTGTAGGCCAACCGAGCAATAGCATAATATTAGCCAACTGGAGATTGTTGTATGTTCGTTGAATGTTATCCTTTTAGGGATATAGGTTCCATATACCATTTTATAAACTTTCATATATTTTACAACTGACGTTGTCTGTCCTTCTTAGGATCGTAATGTTCGGGGGTGAAATACAGAACTTATCCCGCTGTTTTAATAGGGGATTTCCCCACGATGAAATTAACTTTTGCTGACCTTTTCAGGATTGCGGAGCTAATACGAAGAAAGTTTGGTTTGACGATCTTCAAAGAAGAAAGTTTGGTTTGACGATCTTCAACACTCCAAATAACGAGCATGGGGTGGGAAGATAGCTAGGAAATACATGACTTTTGTTCACGCACATTTGTTTTTATTTCGTAGTTAGATTCCAAAGCAACAAAAATATTCACACTGATTTATCTAAAAGAACAAAGGTTACTCGCACAACGCGGAAAGGATACCCCGCTAGATGATCATGGCCAATCAAATTAGATAAAATGTAAATAGTAAAGAATCCCTGCAAAGGGATTTTATTTATATTTTTAAAGACGAGTAAGGTGCAGTTACAATACTATGAGACAAAATTGACCCAGCGCCGATTTATTATTTTTAGATTGTGGACCGCTGTCCAGCATTAGGCCGAAATAAAACACATGTGTCGAACCCAAATGGGGAGACAAAGAAGCTTTGCGAGCACTCGGACCGTCTAACTTTTTTACACCACATTCCCTTTTCGACGGGGTGGAAACTCATTTGGATAGAACTCGTTCAAGTAATGCAACTCCAATCCTCTTTCCTTTGTAGTTTTTTTAGACTTGGACTCACTGTGGTCGGTTTCTACTCGTCGTGTTGTAGTTGGAATATTTGGGAATATTACAAAGAAAAGGAACTAGGACGAGGAGAAAGATAGTTTCGGAATCCATTGTCATGAAATATCCCAAAATTATAGCGGTTAAATATATAAATATCAGAAAGTGCACTCCAAAATTATATTCATTCCACTTTGTAGTACATAATATAGTCAAAATTATGTTCATATTTGATTTCGTTGCTTCCGATTTTGAATTAGTTAAATTCAAAGCTCATGCGAAGGCAAGCGTAAGTAGAAATCCTCTTATATGTAAATACCAATAAATATTTCAATAAGATAAGGTTATCGTTTACCGTGAGGGCTATTCCGTTTAAATCTACTCAAAGTGCCCTCATCGAATGGAAGATCCAAAAAGTGCCTCTTTATTTATACAGTCACATCGATTTTGGGATAAAACTAAGGTCGTAAATCAAAACTTTGGGAGGAGAAAGGTTAGGTGGCGGTTCTTCGATACTTCGCTCATCGACGCGTGACTCGCATAATAATGCAGTGGGCACAAGAATATATTACTTTTATCTACCTGACGCCAGACCAGCCGTTACTCATCGAAATTCTGTATCGGAATTTCATCAAAGCCAATAGCTAAAAACCAATCAAAATGCAGATAGTGAGATACGTGTATATTTTTGATTGATTTTTCCTTAAATTTAGTGAAAGACAAATTTAGGTAATTTCTACACTTTCTAGTTACATTCCACACGATAAATTTAAATAAATCTCTAAAAAATTTCAAGCAATAAAAAAAAAAAATACAGTGTCACCCTGAATTAAAAAAGAAATCGCCTACGGCCATCTGATAAGATAGATCCCAACAGGTTCACATTATCTATTTATACACAATAAAAAAAGTGTTTTTTTTTTAAAGAACTAAATAGCTGTTGGCGCGGATGAATAGATGTAGTTCTATAGAAAAATTGGGTCTTATAAATGCCCGAAGGTCATAAAAGATTTTTTAGATTAAAGACAATTTAGTTGGCCCTGTGCCTTTTCTTCAACACTACATTGATTCGATTCGCTTTTCGCTCGACTCGCAGACAGAAGAGCACTAGATTTTAACGAACGTTTGGATTCAAGTGTCTTTTAACGATGCGATGGTTAATATTATCAGTTTTCATTTTAGAAGCGTAGACTCATAATGGGTTAAAATAGTTACGATTATTTGCATGGTTATTTCTTTCTTATCAAATCAAAAAGTAGGTATTTTACTTACATATTTATCGGCCGGGGAACCTTGCGCGTAAAACCGACATTCGTTGGGATCTTATCTACAAGACCGGTGAAGTTGATACTCTATGATCGATTTTGTGCTGTAAGCGTAGGTCAATTAAAAAAAAAAACGTTTTTTTAATTGATATAATAATGCTTGTGTCGAAATAGTACGAACAGTCAAGCTTCACCGGACTTGCGGGGGAGCGGAAGGCTCTACCCCAGAGTAGTCATGTACCAACGCGTCTAGGGGCGGCTCGAGGGAGCCTCGAACCTAGGCCTAGCGTGTTGATACGGCAAAACATCTTTGGTGAGGGTCGCGAGCAGAAGCTGGATGCGGGCAGCGCACAACCATTCATTGTGGAGATCGTTGTGGCAGGCCTTTGTCCAGCAGTGGACGTTTTTCACCTAAAATGAGAGAGTGTGAGTGAATTAACAAGTACATTAAGTTTGAGTTTCAGGTTTTACTGTGGTTCTTAAAAACGTGTTCGATTCCGTGCACATCTAAAGTTCCTCCCCCACCCGGTCGTAAATAAATAAAAGCAGGAAGAATACATAACTGTTTTCGTTCGGATCTTGGAGTAGTTTCCGTAAGTTTATAGGGAAACTTCATCGAAGCGCCAGGAGTAAAATATTTAACTAGCTTAGTTAGATCACCACAAAGAAAGTCTGAAATGAAAGAATTACTAACTAACTTTGAAAGCGCATCACTGTCCGCTTACTTTACGGAAATAATTTAACATATTATTAAGCTTTTTACTAGAGTTTGTAAAGCCTTGCGGTGCTAAAGATATTATCTTTGGTATGGAACTGAAGTGGTCATATCGAAAAAATATATTTTATATACGTAATTACGAATCTACCGGTCAATCATAGGTCCATACCAAAGATGGTACAATTTTTTACACTTGGCGGTCTCGTCAACGTCTGTCATACAAATATTATAAACGCGAAAGTTTGTGAGGATGGATTCACGCAAAAACTACTGAATGAATTTTAATGAAACTTTGCAATAATATAGCATATACATCAGAATAACACATAAAACTGTAACGGGAAACTCTATAAGTGCTGGTGGAGCCGTTTCAATTTACGAAAGGGAAGTAGTACGTCACTACTTAGTATAAAACAAAGTCGCTTTCTCTGTCCCTTTATCCCAATATATGCTTAAATTTTTAAAACTACGCAACGGATTTTAATGCGATTTGCGAAGAGGAAGGTTTATATGTATAATACATGCATAGCATGCTTAAGGATAACCCACAATAACAATTTTCCCGTGCGGAGCCAGGGCGGGTCGCTAGTAATTTATGAAGTGGAAATAAGAAAAACTATTTATAAAAGATAAAATTTAAATAATAGATCTATTATTGTGTTTTTGCTAAAAAAGCGAGACACATAAACCTAAGTAAGTACTTAGAATGGGGCCAAGTATGAAGACCCGAGCATTAAATGACTGTCGTGTCACGTAATAACTTGAAAGCTTTCAGTTCAGTTCTACAAAGCACCGGAAAATTAATTCAGCTCGGAGTGAAGGCGAAATAGTAGGAATAGACCTACATGGTGCTATAAGAATATAATAATATCTATTACATGCCTAGATCATTTTAGAGATGTTTAAATTAAGTACAAATTAATTTATATACGTTAAATTATAACTTCATATTACTAAGCTCACGAAGTTAAGCATCATATTTCAAGTGCAACTTCAGAGGAATAAAGAGAATTTGTAAATAAATTAATATTAAAATGGCTTCAAATTAAGTATTATAAACCTTTTTATCGTTAGTTAACGATCAAACTCTCAAAAGCGCTCTCTCATTACCTAGCTTCTGATGAGACTTTTCCAATTAATGTATGATTTTGTTTGATAAGGTTATTGAATGTGCATTTCTTTGGTGCAATTTTTTTAACAGTTTTACTATCTCATTAAACGGTATAATGCTGTTTAAAAGTGCATGCATTGCAGTATGAAGTAACTACGTTAGACACGTAAGTGCCCGTTCCGACGACGTGACAATGATTTTCCTTTGTTTCCAGCGCGCTTTAAAGTAGTGCAGTTAGCAAACTTTTAATAACAGTTATGGTAGCACACTCGAGGCAAACTTGGAATATTGTGCAAAAATTTTCATAATGGTTGTGAACAAAATATTATAAAATGACAAGTAAGCTAGTATAAATTTACATTCATAAAATGATTGAATCTTATTAATTTATGTATGTTGCAATAATTGTTTACAAAACTTCAAAAGGCACGTTTTTTCATTATCAATATACATATTTTAAATAGACCTATGTCACATTCAATACATTTTACAAAATGAATGAAATTTTATATTCACGAATTTCAAAGGAGTAAGCATTGGAGTGGAAATGGAGTATATCCTTATTTATCATGTTTGACGCGATCTCACGTATTTGCCTTTGCTATTAAATCAACTGGAAAACGTGTTTGGGTCAATAATTCGTGCTCCGTCGTTTCTATACACACTCCCCGATAAATAAGATATCGACGAAATGTGAGTGTCAATGAAATCCGTCATGTGTAACGTTTCGTGACGCATAGGAGTAAGAGCTCAAACATTAAATGCATGTTTATAAGCAGAGAGTGAATATAGCATTTAGCTCGCTTCATTTGCCTCTATGTGTATTTGTCGTCGGAAAATTGTGTAACTCGTCATTTTATTACTGAATATTTCAGCATTTTAAAAACGCTTGCTACTTTGCAATGTGCTGAAAGCTACATTGTAGAATGCGTTCCACTTCTCGACAAGTAACGAAGCATAACGGAGTGCAAAGTATTATACTGATCAGAAATGGCTTGAAATAAAAGAGTAACTAATTCATTAAAGTTAATATAATAAAGATAGTTAAAACGTTCTTCCTGTAAGGTTGCGTTCGTCGAGTCCCCAGCAGTTGTCGGGGTCGCAGAAGGCGCTAGCCCACGGCCGAGTTAAAATCACGCACTAACTCCACAGAGTTTGCAGAATGTTCTAATCATTTTCTTCGCTAAAAGCTGAACTGAAGATTACGCCGCCATTGTTATTTTTTTGACGCAACAGCGCCGCTCGTCAACAAATTAGGAAATAATTAGACAACTTTTGCCGTAGAATGCGGCAAAAGTTGTCGTAAAAAGACGGCGCTCAACTTCTTCTTCTTCTTGGCTTTTTATAATATAGCAATTCAGGTATTTCACAAATTATTGCGGCATATTGCAAAATAGCGAGGTAGAAAATAATGTAATTAATAGTCTGCAAATCTATTATAGGATTAATTAAAGACGCTCAAAAGTTGCTGAAGCTGAAGTAGTTAAAGATAAAATAATAACCTAAAGTTTTGATAGTGAAAATTCTTTAATATTTGGTCTGAGAAACAGCCAGGTAATTTTATTAAAAACAAAATAGACTTTTAGGCAGAAAATCTTATAAATACGGTCAAAGTAATTTTAAATCTTACAGAAATGTAAATCCTTTAATTCTCTGGCAGTTTGTTTTCTCTAATCTCACAAAACGAAATTCAGTTGAGACAACTCCCTTTAAGGAGGAACTTAGTTAAGGGCCAAACCTTAATACTAAAAGGGTTTACCTACTTAACTCCGTGACTCAGCGCTGTTATTTAGTCAACAGATTTGTGTATTAAGTATTCATAAACGAAGACAACTTCGGCGTCAGCTAAAATGACTGCCGGTAAACACGCTCCCAAGATTTTACAAAACGTCAAAATTACAAAACTTGAAGATAATTCTTTCGTGTGATCGTTGTTTTGTAAATTCCTTTTGTGAGTTAAGGGTGGTAAGTATCTCAAAACACAAAAAAGATTTAAAGTTTTCTCAAAAATATCTGTCAAATTTTGAAAGTTTGTAAGTTTGTAAATTTCAATCATCATTCTGAAGCAATCTGAAGTAGTGTCATTTGACCATAAAGTTGTTTAAAGACCAAATAGTTCATATATTTTTTTACTATTTGGAAATAGTAACATACATTCGGCTAACCTAAATTGTATTTGATTGTTAGAACGGCAGCAATATTTTTGTATTTCATGTTCCATATAGGCAGAAGTTGATAACAAACCGACAGGTTCCTGTGAGTTTGCGCTCGGGGGAAATCAGAGAGGCAACTGGGGGAGCAGACGTTATTCTTTAAAATGAACCTGAGGCTTAGGCGAATATTAAGTTACGTGAAATAATTTTCTTTTTGCCCTGAGGTATTCCCAAATACACTACAAGAGTTAGATAAAACATTTCTTCTCGTAGTGGAACCTGATTTAAGTTTAACTAGCTTGACGCACAGCGGCTCCGCTTGCGTTAACAGTTTTTCCCGTGGGAATCAGGTAGTTTTCCGGTAAAATTTTGCCTATGTTTTCTCCAAGGTCTATCTCTGTACCAAGTTTTATCAAAATCGGTTGAATGGTTTTGGCGTGAAAGCGTGACAAACAGACAGAGAGAGTTACTTACGCAGTGGACGGTTAAGGACTACAGTAATGTATATATTTCGCCATCAAATCGTGGTGGTAGTAGCAGTATGTAATACATGTACTTGTCACAACACAAAATGACAGATACAAACAACTTTTAAAAAGTAAAATGTACTGGAGCTGCAATGTCTCGCCTTGTAAACAGGGCGATGTAAATGCACAAAAATATTTATTATAAAAATAATTTTATTCGAAAGCTACTAGGTCAGTTAAGGTCAGGTGGATCAAATAAGTGTTTTCCTTACCTACCCGTTGCCGAGCTGAGGGTCTTTGAGCAGAAAGCCATTAAGTTATCTCACGTGAAATAATAACGCCCTTTTCGACTTACCCGAGTGGTTACCAGGGGACTTCAGTTACGAGTCTATTTTAAAGGGAACCATCTTTTTCTCCAATTTTATCCGCAGATTATCATTGCACGGATAATACTTTCGTTTTTCAACGAATGTTGCGAATAATTTACCATATGAGGTCAAAATTAAATTGAACTAGGGTCGGTCTAAACATCTGATATAGTAACACTACCAACTAGTACGTGAAAAATCCTTACATACGATGATTTTTCAAGTGATATGCAATGTACCGCCCGAACGCCCGCTATTAATGGACAGGCAAGTATACTACATTATGGACTTCTGCAAAGTGACGCATAGATCAAATTAAGTAGCTATAATACATAACCAACATTATGTTAAAAAATTAGTCTCGTACAATCAAAATCATTCACTCAATTACATTTATAATTAATCAACAAGAACAACACATTTTAAGCCAGTATTCTCTTGAGAAAAATTACAGAGGCGTATTCCCACAGAGCTATGGTTAGACAAATTGTGATTGGAACAGATAATCAATGAAATCGGCAAAGCTCCGAAGCTGTCGGTCGCGGCAAGCTGCTACGTTGGCTTTTGTTCAGGAAATGATTACGCGGTCGCCGCAATCACCTGTAATTGCAGCTGCAGGCTTGCGCCGAGTCAGCTGGACCTCTTCCTTGTGTTACAACTAAAACTGTCATTCTAAAAGAGTTTCACAATACTTGTCCATTGTCAGACAAGCCATTAGATGTGCATTGATCTGAGCAAAGATGAATTTTACTCTTTGGTGTTTCCAGACAAGTTTTACCTATTTGCGATTATTTATAAATAAGGTTGCGAAATAAGTTCTCCTACTGTGGCGGTTGGCACGCGGTGCTTCTATTACAATTCATCGGTTTTTATTTTGCATTATTCTTCTCTATTGTTTTTTGAATCCATATTATATCATATTTTTATACATATAGGATGCCCACACACACTTGTCAATTCTGATTTGGAACTAACAATGCTTTATATTTAATACAATAAAATACCGTACTTTTTTATCTCGCATTACCCACCATTTTTTTGGATTGGCATTTATTTTTTAAAGAAATACTATTAATTGTATTTAAAATACGAAGAGTTCATAAAATTCTAATAATAGTACAAATTTGTGGTTATAATATAAATACTGATTGATTGAAAATACGCGCGTGCTACGAACGCTACGACAGGCTACGACCTATTTTTCCTGCTACGGCGTAGACAGAAAGCTACGAATTATGTAGCGCGTAAGGACTTTTGTCATCTATAATTACTTACTTGGTAGGCTATTCCTATAATATAGCTATATGGAGTAAAATAAATTAGATGTTCAATAAAAAAAAATGTGAAAAATAAGACATGAAAAGTAAAACAATAGTACAAATTCTTCACAAGAATTATTTTCATGCCCTTCTGATTTTGACATCCAAATTGCAAGCTCGTAAACAGAAATTTCAGAGCGTCCTTGGTATATTCGTTCAAGTAATGAAAGTGCTTCGAAGATTTTCAGGATCATGACGCCTGATATAACCCTTCCAAGTTGAGGAGCAGTTGTGGCAACGTGCCGTACTCGCTTCGTCCTGCGTATTTAAGTCGTTTGCGTGTCTTGTTATCTCCGTTGCGTAGTGAACGTGCGTAAAGGTGCCACGCCCCCATCGTGGCGTCTTCTACGGGAGTATGCGCGCGCAGTCCGATTCTGATAAAGATGAGACCACATGGTGCCAGACTTGCCAGAGGATATATACGTCAAAAATTTTATCTTAAAATTTTAATTTAATTGATTGGTTGTATTTGATTAGGAACTTAATTTCGTGTTTGTGAGAACATTGGGGGAGGCCTTTGTCCAGCAGTGGACGTCTTTCGGCTGAAATGATGATGATGATGATGATGAGAACATTAAACATTGTTTGCACTTAACGTATTTCTAGTGGTTTATCTTACTAGAAATGTTTTAAAGTCCTGAGATTCTACAAATAACTCGTCACAATAGTTCATAAATAAATTGTATTTCCGAATTTCTGCGGAGATATCCTTTATCAGTAAAACTGCACTAATTTACTGCAAAGTCTTTCAATAGCTGTAACCTCTACTGTGCGTGCCAAATAAGAATAGGACTGTCAAGGCGCCATTTTGACAGTCCCTCCTTTTCTTATTTGGCAAATTAGAAAAGGAGGGACTGTCAAAATGGCGCCTTGACAGTCCTATTTTTATTTGGCACGCATAGCACTCGGCTAGCGTATCGGCACAATATCTGGCTACCTTAAAGGGTAGGCTCGTACCTATTGAACCAAATAGCCTCGGTTAACGAGCTGATAGCGGTTGATAACGCCACTATCAAATATTTATTGTATGTGGGCATGTAGCCGTTCCCTTACGCTGTGACGCGACGTTCGGGAGATGCGTTGGAAAAATCTCTAGCTAGAATCAGCAGCGCAGCGCCGCGGTTCGGTCGCCAAAACTAAACAGACGTCACGCGTGGGACGAGCGCCATCTACCGGCGCGGCTGCGAGTCGACCCTCGCACCTGCCTGCCTCGCACGTCACTCGCGACATTCTCCGTCGCGCTCGCACCACGGGCACGTAAAAATAACCTCAAAACGCCTGATCCCGTCAAACCAATCACAAAAATATTGTCCTTCACCACTATCTAACGTATTTCAATAACTGCTGAGACAAATACAAGTGTTGTGCACATGACGTAACTCCAGTGACCGCTGTTTGGATTCCATAGTGCTCCTTTGCAGTGATATTGTCAAAATCGAAAGTTTCCTAAAGGCAAAATGTTCTATTTGGTGGGCTGTCATCGGGCAGCCCCCAAATTTTGTGGTATAATGTGGTGGTGTTTATTTTTGTGTGTACTGAGCGTTAAGACGTTTGGTGTTTTGGCCTCCAATGAGACAGACTTTCAAGGAAACGGTGAGTTAATTTATAATAAATTTCATTAATCAGTAAATATTAATGTAAAATTAGACTAATAAAAATATTTTTCATTTTCGAAATGTAAAATTATATACGCTTATTACTGTATTTATTAATCACAGCATGACTGTAATGATGGCATAGCGTCAACATGCATTAATTGGCATCGCATTAATTGTAGCTGTGAACAGTGAACACCTTTTACTCATTGGCTTAGTTTTATTTACTCCGAGAACAGGTTTGTTACGTAGTCGGCTGCACACGTGGTGCCCCGCCGTATCTTGTAAGTTCTTAGCATTCACTTGTTTACAATTTATAGGAATATTACACATAGATGAGATCATTGGATAACATTATAACGTTATCAAGCAAGAAGATAACTGTACGAGCCACTTACTACACAAAGAAAATTGAGAAATTGAATTATTGGCCTGGCTCTCATCGATCGCAGTAATCCTTAGCTCATAAGATTTACAGTAGGTACCTATTTACACCAGGACGCACAATGCAGTGAAAGATAATGTTGCGGAGTAGGGGTAGGTATTTATATTGTTTTCTTTGCTAAACCTGGAACAACATTGTTTACTTTTCAGTTGAAATTCCCAAATTTTTCACAAAATTACATAATATGATTTCAATTCAAAATTGCAATGCAGTGAAATATATTTTTTGATCTAAAAAGAACCCCGCACAAAATGTAACAAAAAAGCCGTTCAGTCGATTTGGCTGAAATTATGTGAAAATTATAGTCTTTATATCGGTGATCGACTATAAATAGTTTTTTTTTTATTTGTGTATTAAAATTCTGTTATTCGTGCTTCGCTGTTTTTTCTAGGACACCTCAAATACCCATCCTTGGCAGCTGCTTAGTTAGCGGAATATGTATGAAACATATTCCGCTATGCGGGGTACCTACTTTGAACTCCCGAGTTCTATTATCATAATCATAAACATAAACAAAAGCAGGTTTTTCATTAAAACATTTGCTTTGTTTAGTTTTATGACAAAATGAAGTTGTATGTCGTTGTTGTATGTATGGGTAACCTATCACATTTTCGAAAAACTGATATCCGAATTTCAATAATCCGTAAACGATTCATACATTTTTCAATTTCCATTGTATGATTTGACATATTTTTAAATCACCACAATAACACTTTACAGAAGTATTCTTTTTCCGCACAACGTTATTCCGTTTTACGATTAATCTTTTTTACTAAATACCGTAATCTCACTTAGTCTTTTTTTAAACGCTAGATTTTTTTTGTTGTTATTTTTATTATTCCGAAGTAACAATTAGGTTGCCTGGTAGAGATTGCTACCTTAGCAATAAGGCCGCCTATTGACTCAATTTTGTTTATGTACTGTATTATTTATGTGTTTTCTGTATTGGTGTCAATAAAGAATATTTGTATTGTATTGTATTGTATTGTATTGTATTGTAACAATTATTATTATTTTTTATAATTACGATACATAATGTTTTTGGAGTTCAGGGCACCCCGACATCTGTCGGTTAGGTTAGAAGGGTATGGCGGGCGTGGTGGGCGAGCAAAGCGAGCCCACCTCGCCCGCCATACCCTTCTGTTAGGTTTGACATGTATGCATGCCTGCTTGTGCTTGGTTGCATGCTTGCTTGCTTGCTTGCTTGCTTGCTTCATGCTTGCTTGCTTGCATGCATGCTTGCTTGCTTGCATGCTTGCTTGCTTGCATGCTTGATGGAGTACAGAACGTAAAATGGAGAAATGAAATTTGACCTTGCAATATAATGGTTCAATTGAGCTATCGCACATGTAAAAAAATGGTTAATGTTGTCATGGATTTTCGGTATAGGTACTGGTAAATAGTTTAGCGGAAATTTGAAACATCGGTGAACAAGTAAAAAGGTCAATTAAAACGCGGAAATATAATACAATGGAAAATGTTATTTCGGATAATAAATAAAATTTCCAACTGATAAATGTCAAAAAGTTAGCGGAATAACAATATTCGGAACAAAAAATATCGGAAATACAATAGGTAACCGTATGTATGTTGTTGATAAAAATATCATCGCTAGATAATCGAATTATTATTACTGAAAAAGCGATATTATGGAGTATTCCAGATTAGAATGGCAGCTTCGTTTAACATAGGCTCTCAAAGAAGTTATCTATATAATAAAACTGTAGAGGTCGAAAATCTGTACATAGAAAAAAAAAGCTTAAAACCGAGTCAGAGGGATATACAGGGGGAGTCAGGGGGAGTAAGAAGTGATATACACTTCGATCATGATATACAAGATTTTTTTCAATTTTTTTGTTTCTCTGTTTGTCTGTTTGTACGGGCTAATCTCCGAAACTACTGGACCGATTTAAATGAAATGTTGTATGGTGGTACCTTCTACCCCCGTAAAAAAAAAATTAGATACTTTTTATCCCGGGAAATGAAAGAGTTCCCGTGGAATAGACAAAAATTACTACGGAAAAGTCGAAAAACAAAGCGGCCGTAGCCGCGGGCAGACATCTAGTTATAATAATGTAGTTTAAACAATTATAAAATACGAACAACGCTTGAATTAAAGAAGTAACGGCACTTGTGCTAAATATTGTATTAAGCTTCCTAAATCTCACTGAAACAATTACAATTCTACGAACTTATTTTCCTTGTCGTATCCCTAATTTAATTTTTACAATTACATAGTAATTTATTATAAAAAAAAACAGTCATTAATTATTTACTAAACACTGTATTGTTGTTAATTGTGGTTAGATTTATTGATAAAATTGTATTATTATTTTATTGGTTTAATACAACTAGCGACCCGCCGCTCCGCACGGGAGAATGGTTATTGTGGGTTATCCTTAAGTATATTATGCATGTATTATACATATAAACCTTCCTCTTGAATAACTATATCTATTAAATAAAACCGCATCAAAATCCGTTGCGAAGCTTTAAAGATTTTAGCATACATAGGGATATAGGGACAGAGAAAGCGACTTTGTTTTATACTATGTACTGATTTTTTTACTGGCAAATGTTGTTGTCACACGGGTAACTGTTTTTCATGGTGGGAATAAATAAAAATCTTTTGCAGTCATATAGTAAAATATTTTTAACAAGAATGAAATTGAAAATGGTGTAAGTTACACTTCTTTTCTCTTCAGTCCAAATGGATAAAAATATAAGTTTCATATCTAATGTTACTTCGTTATCTTTTGTAAATCATGACTAATGATTAAATAAATTACTTGATACCATGATTGTAGTAGTATTCGCATTATCATCATATATACCTACATAAATAAGTAAACATTGAAGTGTGAAAATCACACGTAAAATGTATTTTTGTCGATATCGCGGAAGTTGACAACGCTAATAATATCTATTGCTGTTTTTATTATATTCTTCTGATATATACCAAAAAATGTGATTCTAGATATATTTTATGTAATGTTTGTTTAGGAGCGTTAGTAATTGCTTTGTAATTTATTTTGTATAATTAAGGATATTAACGAAATAATTTATTTTGAAACAGCAGATATAAAATCTGATTCTAGCATAATTATATAAGATCAAGGAGAATACGTAATGCTGTCTAGCTTCCAAAGATAATACATATAAAAAATGTGAACACATTCTAATAACAAGTTACCATAATCGTATTAATGTTGTATTGCGCTGTCATGTGCCAAGATACCAAAATAAACATCCGAACAACCGAAAGGGAGACTTGAGTCTATATTTTCCTGAATCAGTACAAAGTTCAATACTGTGGCGGGAGGCCAATAAGCGTAAAGATCTTATTTACGAAAACATTTTTTTTAAAACGTACCGTTCCGTAGTAAATACAGACATACTGTGGTATTTTTAAAAATAAACTTCAGGAAGAGAACCAGATTGTAAATTGTGATTGGAGTTATCCATACTAATAATGTAAGTACAAAAGTAACTCTCTGCCTGCTTTGCTTTCACGGCTGGATGGATTGCAATAATAATCTAGGTTGGTAAATGGCATCATGGAAAGAATATACGGATTACTATTTTACTGAGGTAAAATACCGCAACCCGGTAAGAAAATTAGTATTTAACTCACAAGTATAACAAATTTGTAATGAAACATGAAACATTAGTCAAACATGTCATTTAGTCATAAACTAAGTTCATGATACCATAAAAGACTTTGAGAGCAGTAAAGTAAGCTTTATTAGAAAACATGCTGATGCTGGAATTGGTGACAAAGCGTCCAATCGAACAAATTTGGACAAAGAACTTGCAGTAACAAAATGGGTGGTCGATAGAAAGTACTTAGTTATGACTGTCTCAATTTTGGCGGGCCACAGCTGACGCGACGACCATAAAAGTCCGTTGATGAAAGAGCACAATTCCATTGTGATGGCTATAAAACGGGCTTTGTGCTGAAGGAGGCGTCATTATGTGAAAAATGAAGAACGAATCGCACTTGTCATATTCAGTCCTGTTTTATTGGAGGCCTTGTCGTTGACTTTGCTGGTTTATTGACTGATCCATGCTATTTCGTGTGGGCGTTTACTTTTATACAGCTATTACCGAATTTATTGTCATATAAAACGGTTTACGTGTATGCATATTTCACTGTGTAAAAAAAGAACTATCTAGTGATGTGGCACTGCATTCCTATAGCCCATTCATAAGTCCATCCTCTACTTTTATTGTCTGGTAGAGATTTCTGCAAGCAATAAGACCGCCTTTGCGCACCATGTTCTTCATTATATTCGTTATTTTAGTGTGCAATAGAGTGTTTTTACTTACTATTTATGGATACACTGTACGTACTAGATTTGTTTCAAACAAACTCAGCAAACAACGAGTGAGCTCGTATTCAAACAAAACGAAGGAAGAAATTGCCGCAGTTTGGAGTAAAAACGACGCAGTTGAGTGCGGCACCAGCTGCAAACTCCAGCAGAGGGACAACTGCAGATTAGATAAGGGTGTCTCACTTTTTGCTCTCTATTTTAATAAAGGACAGCAACTGCTGAGTTTTCCTTCCCTTGTTTACTTAAGAAAACCGAGAGCCTTTTGCTGTAAGCAAAAAGGGTTTTTGCAAATTACAGTTCGACGGATAGAGGTCCAGTAACCAAATAGAAAGGTCCCTGCCGATGGTGTGAATTTATTTTTACGGCATTTACCCAATCCGTATGAGTAAAGTAATGCAAAGGCTAGGCATTTTTTCGTTTTCCGGACAGCATCTAATATCATCGCAGCAGTCAGCCTACCACCATCCATTACTGGGTGACAAGAGATGAGGGTTCCAAATTGGTTATTTCAGTAAATATGCAATAACTTCCTAGAACTACTGATATCCAGAATATATACGAGTATGATGTTTTATTTTAAAAGTATTAGAAATAGGAAAGTACTTTATTGTTTGTTGCTTTCTAAGATTGTTTATTTTAATGAATCCAAATAAGATTTGGTGAGATTAGATACTGGGTAAATACTGTTGTAAATAATCTACAGAAACTTTCTCACTAGAAAGGTGGAGAATAGCTGCTTCTCAAATATTATACTAATTTTATTATGAAAAACTATGTGTGCGACGACACTTGTTCATTTAATAATCATCTACATTTAGGGAATAAAACACGTATTGCTTTGCTTTTGTTTGATGTTTTTTTTTTATATTTAATGTGGTTGCTCTTGATCTCAATCAGGCCCACATTATGAGCGAAATGAAGCGCGAGATGGAACAAGCTCACCTAGAATTTTCTTGTATACTCTAGGTTTAAAAAGAGCTGAGTTTTAACCACTTGGGAATACAGACGCTGTGAGACCGTTCCACAACTTAGCTGTGCGCGATACAAAAGATTATCTAAAAAGCGCTTAGTGCGAACACGCGAAAGGTCAACCAAGTGCGGATGGTATTTTGTAATGTGTCTGAACTCACGATGGTAAAAGGGTGAGTGCGAAATAAGCGCAACTCCCTGGATTATACTCACCCATCCAATTTCAATTTCACTTTTGGGACATGTTAAGTGGAGTGAAATACTTCCCTGAGTACGATGAGATGTGGTCCTTCCCTCGACACAACTCGTGATCAAACTAGGTCCTTGTGGTATGCCGGAGTATAAGCTTAGTTATTATTGCATTTCAGCTCTTCAATTAATTGCATGCAAGTTGTACGGGAACTTTGGCTCGCTGCTGAGAACACTTGTAGCATGCAATTCACTCGCCTTGCCCAGTCAAAATGAATTAAGTACTCTGCCTAATTAATATTCAGAGGTTTTGGAGACTATTATGTATGTAGAGAGCATAGCATGTAAGGTAAAACAGGTTAAGATAAGAACAAACAGAAAAAGTATATATACGGGTATTGTCGGGTACATTACCAAGCATGGTCTAAGAAGATAAAGGTCTTCTCACGTGACCCGCTGGAACATCTCTACTTAAACCTTGGATCCAGCCATTAGTGCCTATTAGTACCTAAAGAGCAATAAGTAATGAAATCTATATTACAAATTATGGATTTGATAAAAACTCTCTTCGTTTCAATGTTGCCAGAAATGTTGCTGGGCATTTCATGAAGACGTGTAAAAACCAAAGAAATAGGAAAATCGCGAATATAAAAAAATATATATAAAAATAAAAAGGACAGTTAAGTTTTGACTGCTGTAGGGTATTATCACTAATAGTTCTATGTCGTCAGTAAGCTATCCTATCCCATGATGATTTAGACAGACAGTTGCTGATTCTGTGATCGGAGCTAATAGATCCAGGACTCTTCCGTTTGTCACGCGAGTTTAAGCTCTTAACCTATAGAAATTAGTTACAATTTCCACTATGTACCGACTTCCCATGAGCTATTTAACTTCTCGGCTTACTATAAATGCTGGCAAGTTCATATTAATCGTGATTGACTGGCCATTCGGATATTGAACTGTTCAAAATTCGAATCTTCGAAGTGAACTGATTTATTTTCAGTACATGCTAATTCAGAATGAGTTCTTAAGTTGAAGTAAGTGGTTCTAGCATTTCGGTCTCGGGACAATAATTAATAAAAAGGGATATTGTTTAACTGAATATACATTATTGATATGTTTGTTAATTAACTGAATGTGTCTTGCAGTTGCATTATTAACGTCAGTAAAAATCTCTTCTATGAATTTTATTTTTGATAACAAGTAGGTAGGTAGTTATTACTTTTTGAATTTTGATTTGACATGACCGAATTAGATACTTTGAATAATTAAACAATAGCAGAATGATCTGCAAATTAACTGTAGTGGATAACAATGACTTGAGTTGTGGGAACCTCTAAGTTTGCCCCTGCTGTCCTAATTGGCGTAGTTTAACAATTTCACTAATGCTCGGATGGAGTTATGCCACATTATATTTTACTACATAACTTGCTACTTTTAATGTTACTTTTAATGTTTATCGCCTCTGTAGCACCTGTTAACTGTTTGCTTTATCGTATACGTGTTTTTGTTTGTATTACGCATTATTTTTATTCACTTCCATTGTTACTGTATATGCTGAAGGTTTGTGAGGAAATGATTATATTATTTTACTTAAAATGTTTGGTGTGTTCTTTCTAAGAGTTTTATTTCATGATCGATTTTATTTGTTTTTGTTTTTTTATCTTAATATCTGTTAGTACCTACTTCTCTTCATTTTGGTTCAGTTAATTATAAATCATTTTATTAATTACGAGCCCTAAGAACTTTGAATAACGTAAACGCTCTTTTCTTTCAAAAATGTAAATATTGTTGAATTATAAAATAAAATATTCAAAGGAAATCCATTAATTTGACTTAAAGACACCACACGGTTCAGCCTAAGTTTTCAACATTTAAAATTCATTAATTTTGTGCTGTTCGTTCGTTATTAAGATTCATAAAAATTACCAAATTTCTATGAAATGATTAAGTTATGGAGCAAGTTAGCTGTGACAGATAGATAGATACGAGAGTGATTTTACATGGGATTCATTATTTTGGGTGACGTTTGATTGAATCGGAGCTAGTCAACTATTTCTTTGTCAAATTAAAACGGACATAGTTTAGTAATTTCATCAGTTTCTTGCAAAATTACGGGCAAGTTTCGCCCAGCATCGTGTCCGCAAATCTGGCGTGGAAAGTTCCCGCATTAGCGGAGCTGGAAAAAGCCAGAGATGAGAAAAGTTGACGGTGACTTCGCCTTCTGATATTAATTGTGCAGCATCAAGTTGTAATCCAGTTTTAGCTCCTTGATTTGATAAGGGAAATCTAAACATAAAACTTGTTATAAGTTATATTGTAAACATTTCTTCACTCTTTACTTAGCAGCAATTGAAGTTAGTGCGAGAAAGATTCAAGTTTTTCAGCCGTATGAAATAAAGTAAAAACGTGATTAGCATGTCGTGTATAAAACATAAAACTCAAATCTATGCAAAAATTTCAAAAAGGTAAGAACATTGAACATTTTGCCTATTCAAAAGAATTTTGGAAGTAGGTTAGTAGGATTGCAATGTCAATGTTATGATGACTCATTTGCAAGATGTCTATCTAATAAAATAGAAAATGCAGACGTTCCGAAAATGAGCAACTAACGAGAATAGTTAAACGGACCTGTAATTTGCATACAAATTGGCTTTCAGGGATAAACGCTCCATTTGTATTCAAACACAGGATCTCGGCTCAGTGACTGAGGAACATTTATCCAGTCCTAGATTTCAGTCCTTCGCACTATCGCCGCTTATTGGTATTTACAGATGAGAGACGGGGTGAGGTCAATCCATCCTAATAAAACAGTCAACGATTACCTCGGGGCTGTTCTAAAGTCACACCACACCTAGTTAAAAATCATTGACTAAGTTTATAACAAACTAGATAATAATATATTGATGTTGTTTAATAATGACAATAAAGAATAGACAAAAGTTTCGTAAAGGTGCTCCCTCACCGGGAGCATTCGCGTGTAATGTAACATTATAGATTCGTCTTTGAGCATTACATTACAATAATACCTCCCTGACTGACGAGCATTCACGTGTAATGTAACATTATAGATTCGTCTTTGAGCATTACATTACAATAATACCTCCCTGACTGACGAGCATTCGCGTGTAATGTAATATTGATTCGACTTTGAGCATTTCATAGCGGCGGGGGGCTAGGGGAAGTGAAGCGCATTGATGTTACAAGTTGTATCAAGATATTACACATTGTATCATTACAAGGTGCGCATTGTAATGCTCGGTTCTCCTCCTTCACTGATGTATGCCCGTTTTGTATCATTACAAGGTGCGCATTGTAATGCTCGGTTCTCCTCCTTCACTGATGTAATGCTCAAATCTGTAACGTTACATTACACGCGAATGCTCCCGGTGAGGGAGCACCCTAAGATCTCGTGTGTCTAGAATCTGTCTAATAAATACCCCTACTCGGCAACATTATCTTTCACTGCATTGTGCGTCTAGAAGTGAATCATAGGAGGTAAGGATTTCTGCGACCGCAGCCCAGTCCATTATAGTACTTGGGTAATTTACTGGAAAATTTTAAAATAACACCAGATTAACAAATGACGTCACACACTTTGTGTTTTTTGGCAAAATAGCTAATCTACGAAATAGTTTTAAGTATAAAAACTCGTTGTATCTTGTATATACTTTTTACGGAGTTGTCTAGACTAATTTCTAAATTTCTCAAAAAATTACCCAAGTTATAGACAGACTCTAGCCTTATAAAATGGTCGTTGTTACCCGACCACCAAGCGCGGACAAAAAGACAATGCCCGTTTGAGGTGAACGACATAAGCCATGTCATGATTCAGAGGACAGACATGCCTCTCTAAATGGACCAGAGGCAATAACGAGCCTATAAGCCAATATATTACTACTTTGAACACATGGAATTACATTTTATTTCTGAAATGGATTTAAGTTTGAAACAAACGAGATGATATTTTCGACGTCTTGTCAATATTGCCGATATCCCCCTTGTTCAGTGGAACTTGGCATCTGACAGAGGTATTCTAATTTCAATAATTCATGTGAATAAAATAGAGCAAGAATAAAGCTTTCAACTGTAAAATGTCATTCACAAATTCGTTGTTTGAGAAACAATACAACTTCAAAGCTTTTTCTAACCTAACAATTTAAATATTATATTTGTAACTTTAGTTAGATGTTTAGAAGATAAGAATATTTAACTACTAGTGAAGGTAAAAAAGCTTGGTTTATATTGTAAATCAAATGCCGGCTTCTATAACTTAATTTAATGTTCTATTAATAACACTCAGTTTTTTGAAAGGTTTGTATACAATTAAATTAATAATAGCGTAGCAAGATATGTAATACTCGTATCTCAAATTTTACTTGATAATTTATATAACGAAGCCACAAAATACACTATTAAACCAACCTGCTTTTCAGTATATTGGTTTTCCATTAATAATATTGTTATTAGAAACGCGTATTTCCTTGGTTTGGTTTGGTTGAACAAAATCCATATGTTTATATCCCATTCCCATTTCTTGATAAAATTACATCAGTAAATAAATTAAAATTATTTATATATAAACGTTGAATGATCAATGAGTCAAATAGTAAAAAAAGGATTATACTACAATAAAAACAAAATCGTTTCCGAACTTTCCAAAAATCTATTACTTACTCAATATTATGATAATTATTTACCTCAGTAATAAGTACGTAGAAGTATGGAATGTGAATTCGTGAATACTGCTCTTTGTACTCTATTGAAATGGTTTCACGATAAGTATTATACGTACTTATCAATTTGTGATTTAGGTACTTCTTTGAATAAAGAAACTACTGTTTTCTGTACCTGTCCCGATCCAAGCATCGTCCTTGGTGAAGGACGTAATAATTAGCTGATATTGCTGATAACAGTATCACCTCACTATTAATAGTGAGGTGATACAATTCATAATTCAAAATCAAATAGTTTTTCTAGAATTACGGCATTAGCGCCAGTTACATTTAAAAGGAGTTGCAAACGCGATCATGCAAACTCCACAGTACCCTGGGCTACAAATCATTTAAAATCGTAAATACGTAAACGTTTTTAAATTCATCAAGCGATGTGTGGTGAAATAATACATCAATTTAGTGAGCGATCCCCCGGGCGCCGACCGATTTGCTCTCAATGGAACAGACAGGAGGGTGCTCCACCAGATTGGATGTCAGCGCGTCACGTCACCACACGGCCCGAAACAAGGGCCCTCTACCTAATGTAATGAAATTAAATTAGTGACCCTTACACTGGAGCCACTCACTTTAAGGGCTGGAGATCTCGGGACTTTTGAAAGGGAGACGCGTGCTCCTCGTCTCTTGATTGCCGTATCAGCTGACGTGACAGCCCGTTCCTGTCTCTCTGACATAGATTGATACTGGTCTGGTGTAATGTGACCTTTAATTCTTTGGGTCTCATTTGTATAAATACTGTGGCATCGGTTATGCCGTCTCTTTTGCTTTTGGTACTGGCCGCAAGTTTGTTCGAAATTTAAATCATTTTCGAGTGAATTGGTTTCGATGTTTTGAGTCAGTTGTAACGCGATTCTTCCCTGGAGCTGATGTAAAGCTCCAGGATTATCTTGTTCGGGAGTTATTTAACGTATTGGGTGTTTTATGTGATGTGCAATAATTGAGATAACGTGAAATAAATAGTTTAATTCAGTTTCAGTGAGTTTGATTTATATAGTAGGCTGCGCCCATGTTATAATACTAATTCCAAACATCAAAGAAGCAGATGCGGATCTTTTTGATGTTATGACAGTTCAAAAACGGAATATGCCTCAATAATAAGCTAATTAAAAATCCAACTTACTATTTTTCCTTTCTTGTTTTAGGTCAAAATTGTTTATTTTTACATGCACTAATGCTGATACGGTTTTACATATTTATATAACATAGGGTTTTTTGTTTGCGTAATAGTTTTATTTCTATGTAATTCATTACTAGTAGTCAAGCTTCCATAATTTAAATCCAGACTGACAATATTCTACGTGTAATGTAATAAAAATGCAGCAGCAATCCGTACCTTTCATTTCAGATAAATTTTATTCAGGTTCCATCAAATTTACATACAAATTGGATCAACTATTGTTTCATTATTGCCCGTGGCGGCCATTTTCCATTTACTACCAGAATTTACTGACAATATGTATCACAATGAAGGAAATAAAACAGTTGACTTATCATTATAGTGGTCGCTCAGCAGTAATCATTATTTTTTTTCAAGGCCAAAGGTGGAAATGAAAAATTCCTAAGGTTTTACTAAAGCTCCCAGCAAGCAGCAAGCTACGTAACACGCGAGAAGTAGCTCAAAAGGACATAGTGACATAAGAACCAAAGTACTTCTGTCATTGGTTTTGAAAATGAAACAAAATTGCAGTTTCATGAGAACTCTTTAAGAGGTCAGTAATCATGGTTGCAACACGAGTAAATTCCATCCGAGTGCTAAGTTTATTAACTCTCCCTCATACACATGCGAACTATAATTCACAGAGCTGGTCATTTGTAAATTATTGCTACACCAAAAACTTGCACAGAACTGGCTCTCTGAAAATATTAGAGCATAAATCAGTCGAGTGGACTTGAAAGATATAGCTCCCTATTGTATTGAGCATTCCGGCCCGGTGTCCATTGCGTAATAGTCTTATAAAGGCTGTTTAGGATCATGGAAATATACGCTCAATGGTATTCTCCGAAGATAGGGCTACTTGAGTTATGTGCCAAGTTTCGATAGCCGATTTCCCTTTATTGTGTGTTTATCTTCGGAAATGTATAAGGGTGCGCCCTTTCTAAGCTTTTTATTAATGTTGTGAATGTTGCTTTCTATTTTTTCGCAAACTGAACTCCTAAGTATTATTAAGGTCACTTGTGTAATATTATAGTGCAGAATAATTGAAAGAAATAAAGAAAAAAACATTTATCCAGCTAATGTTGTGAACTTGTGACAAATAGATACACACTAAATTACATATATTATGTAGTAGATAATAACTTTGTTTTATTGGTGATGGCGGTCTCTTAATACTGACTAATTAAAATCACAGCCCAATACTACAGTTCATCATCATCATCATCATCATTTCAGCCGAAAGACGTCCACTGCTGGACAAAGGCCTCCCCCAAAGATCTCCACGACGATCGGTCCTGCGCTGCCCGCATTCAGCGGCTTCCCGCGACCCTCATCAGATCGTCGGTCCACCTTTCGGGGGTCTGCCCACGCTACGTCTTCCGGCGCGCGGTCGCCATTCGAGAACCTTTTTGCCCCAACGGCCGTCGGTTCTACGCGCAATGTGCCCAGCCCACTGCCACTTAAGTTTAGCGATTCTTCGGGCTATGTCGGTGACTCTGGTTCGCCTACGGATCTCATCGTTTCTGATTCGATCACGCAAGGAAACTCCAAGCATAGCCCTCTCCATCGCTCTTTGGGTGACTTTAAGCCTTCTTATGAGGCCCATGTAAGCGACCACGTCTCGTCACGTTACTAGAGTTGATTAGTAATCAATTCATTTTCCTTGAACTTGATTTAAATTCGCCCTCATTGTACTTACATGTTATCTGATAACGTCGTATTTATGTGGTTAGGTTATAATGTAATCATAAATATGTACGACGATTGTTTTTTTATTTTCATACAAACTGAACAGTTGGTCAAAATAATTTATAGTTACTACTTTAGACGTTTTGCGGTATTTTACTAACATATTGTTGTCTTTATGAACAGATTAAAAAGAACAATTTTATTTTGAACTTGGCTAAAGGATGGTGACTATCACGGCTGAATATTATAAGAAACGCGTTTGGAGATGTTAGTTTCTTCAACGGCGGCTTTACAAGTTACCAAAGACCCTGCGTTTGCTAACACACACAGTCAAACTCATAAATAATACTTGGCCTAATAAAGATCTTTTTTTTGTCTACAGTCCAGTGCCCGTCGAAACAGTTCGAGTGCGACAACAAAAGATGCATCCCGCTCTCGTGGGTGTGCGAGGGAGAGAACGACTGTGGGGACAACTCCGACGAAAGCATCAAAGCATGCGGAGAAGGTAAGTGCTAGCATAAAAAAACCATTTTGTACTTCAAAGTCGTAAATTTTATGACTCAAAAAATATTACAGGACAAAAGAGCTTATTACAAAAGACTTAATGAATTTAATAATAGAATAAATTAAAAAAATATGTAATAATAAAAAACAATGAGTAGTTTTATTTTTACTAGGTAAGTAGGTAGGGACTACTATTTGGTATTCTGTGGTATTGGTATGTTTTAATTACAACTAATTACTAGTTAAAAAAAAGTTAGCTTTAAAGAGTGACAAAACTACTGTCTAGCTACTGTTCGTCTCAAGATATTATACTGAATAAAGTTTTACATAATTCAATACACGTAAATATATGACTGAAAAAACCAAAGCAGGTTATAAATTCGAGAGTGATACGTAAACTTATTAACAAAATCATTTTATGAAGGACAAACCCGCAGCGTTCTATGGAAATGAAACTTTATCTATAAATATTATTTTTCAGAAAACATAAATTATGGTTAAACAAATTTGCATTGACTTTCCGCAGGCTAAATAACATGATGCTTGCTTATCGTGTGGGTTTTGGGGTAATATGATAATTATGTTTTGTTTTTATTTCTGTCTGTTTTTTAAAAATAGGAGCGTTTTCGCTTTATATCCTCTTTGACTTTTGACTTTATCTAGTTTCGACTGAACTAAACCAATCAGAATCTTTTTTTTGCAAAAGAGAGAATATTATAAGAATCGGTTTTCTTTGCTTATTGGGACACGAATATAGTCAATTCATTACGCAGACGAGATTACGGGAAATAAAAGGCTTTTCCTTAATGAAATATGTTATGAAATAGTGTTATAATGATCGCGAACGAGCTACAACAGGCCCTTATGGGGACTGATTGTATGCGCTCGCCTTGATTGGTATTTGGCTTCTTTATTGATGTGAGATGACTCGCCGCGACTGTTCGGCGCCATCATGCTTCCATTCTGCGCATGCGTTAGTTATGGAATCTTAAATACTAGGAGAACCTCACATTTTAATACAAACAGAAATTTATTAATACTTATGTTGTATAAAATTATGCGTCTTTCTTTACTAGTCACGAGACATGTTTTCTGTGCTACGAGAAAAAAACGGCTTTTCGGTTGATCGAAGTTTGGACAATTAGATATATTTCAGTTTAAACATTTTTCAGTTCAAAGGGATATTAGTATCGCAAATAATCTATATACGCTTATCCTATTTATACTCTAAGCGCTTATCAATTTACTATATACGTAAGATTAATCATCTATATACTGTGATAAATTTACTGCAGGGAAGTGATGTTTATGTTATGAAACCTTATATAGGTACTTTGTTAGGTATGTAACAAATCGTTCAGTATCGGAAATTTTGCGAGCGGGTACTTTTGAGACAAAGACTATAATTTTGTAATGAATGACGTCGTAATGAAACTATTTATTCAGGTCAGGTTATATTCGACAAGCTTTTTATTATTACATAAATCTTCAACAAATTTTCATAAAACCTACACTAATAATGTTTGGTTCATTTCAATGTCATAAAATGTATCTTAACTAGCAAACAATTACTTTAAATCTTGTCTTGCTCTTGACTTTAATTATCAAGGCGTTTATCGTATACATATCAGATAAACTATTCATACAACGACTGTGTTACGAATATGTGCGCATGTAGTATAGGTACATACTATGCGGTTAGGTACAACATAAGCAGACATCGAAGTATCTAGTTTCATATACGTTGTACTATAGAAGAAGAATGCGTACTATCTATGCTGATGACCACGAGAACTATACAGCTATATGTATATTCTCCTAGTAGGTTTCTAAACAATATCATATTCGTACCAATATCTAAGCATCAAATTTCTTTAGAATCGCAAAGTAACATTATTTACCTGCTTTATATTTAGGATCTAATAAACCGCTCTCAATTTCGAAATTTTTAATACTTCTTTTTATGTCGACCACTTACTACACGTACGGTCATTTGATCCCAAACTAGGCAGAGCCACAGGCAGAGCCTGTACTATGAGTTTAAGACAGGTGATATACATATATGTATGATATACGAGTACATACGTTATAAATAAACAGCGATCAGACACAAGGTAAACACAAGTGCTTATCACACGAATGTTTTTCCCCGGTGAGACTTGAACCCCCAACCCTGTGCTTCGAAGGCAGTCCTACTACCAACTAGGCTACGGGGCCGTCTGATATTTAATTACTAATATTTATAAACAAGATTTAGACGACTCAGTATAGGTAAATGCTTGATAGATAATTGATAAATACACTCTCAAAATCGTCAGGTATCAACCTGACGAATTGGATCTATTAATTGTATTAGTCAAGATACGGCGAAAGCAAATGATCTCTGGTTACAAGAAATGAATGTATTTACATAGTCTGTTTGTTAAGGGATAGATAGATACTCTGTGGAAAAAAATACTTACTAAGCAAATTTTGTCACATGATCTTATTAGCGATGCTGACATGCGTTCTCGGTATCCTCAGCGAGATTGACACGATAAAGAATTATTAGATTTTATACATGGATTGGCACTCTTACTACTACTATACACTCTATATTTTTAAAATTTTCACGTGGTGAAATCAAGCCTGTGGGTTAATCTAGTGTCAGATTTATTTGCCTAACAAATATCATCTAAATCCCTACATTCAGTTTAGTTTGATAGTAGGACAAAAAGTTATACTAAAATTCAAGATCCACGTTACGGCACTCAAACTCGCATTGTTTTTGAAATGAGCGGGAGTTTAACAGCAAAACGTTCAAAAAAGGTCTAGTGTAATAGCCAACATTACCTTGAATATCACACGATAATTTTCTCTATACTTACTAATGGATCCATTATAAAACCCTATTTCAAATAGCTTGGTAAGGTCCTACCTACATTAGTTTCTTTAGGTCTCGCATGCGTAGTGGACTAAAATGTTAATGTAATATGCTATTTAATCTTTGATTATTTTTCCTATCAAATCCTTTCGGTGTCAAAAAGTAAAAAAAAACTTCGGGAAAAGAATAAAAGTTAAGTTGACACCTCTGAATGTTTGATGACAGCGTAGCTTAGTTGATAGTACGTCTGCCTTCAAAGCGCAGGTTCGCGGGTTCGAATCCTACCCAGTGCGAATATTCGTGGGATGAGCACTTGTGTTTGCCTTGTGTCTGGATGTTGTATATTTATATATGTATGTATATCAGCTGTCTAACACCCTTAGTTGGCGGTCACATGGCCGTGTGATTCCGTGCCTACATATTTATTTATTAAATGTTATTTTAAGATTTAAGTTAATGCCATTTTTCATTAAAATGTGTCTAGGCAGACGCAATTTTGTTTCGCCATTCTGATTTGATGCAGGTTTATGTTCTTTTCTTTATATTTTTTTTATATTTAGGCAACAAGACCCATAGATATAATAATACTATACAATTATATAACCTAAAAATACTAATATTAATTATTATTATATTATAATTTATAGCACGTCTCTTATTCTTATCTTATTTTGTTTTTACTCATATATTTTAATTTGACTTAACCACTCTATGTACGACAGCAAACACTACATCTATACGTGTTAGGGCTATGTGATAATAATATAAAAGAGATGAATAATTAAGACAGTACCCTGGTAGTTCTGAAATAGAGCCTTTAATATATAGCAAGGCGTATAACTATCGTCACGGTATTTGATATAGGTACAGCACAAACCCATTTGTGATGCATTTCGAATTTGCTTTTAGTCTCCCATTAAGTACCTTCTCATACTACCTACAGAGGTTTAAACGAAGTTGGGTAATATATACCGCGCTCATAATACGAAATTTTAGTACACCCCGCCCACGCATGCACAAATTAATGAACATACCCGGTCAAACATTAATTCATATTTGGATGCCCGTTATACACGTTTTTATCAAAGACAGTTTAGTTGCAGTGCGGCAATGAAAACGGGTTATTGGTTGTATATTTTGGTACATCATTTTTGTTATTTCCCTGTCACATGATAGTCGGAATTCGGAAGAATTGAATAAGACAGGTTCATTGGTTCAGTTAGAATCCGGGGGCGCCGCGCCTGTTTGATCTCTAGGCCACGTTCTAAAATGTTTTTGATTTTGGAACTCACCTACTTTTTCATTAGATGCTCTATCTAGTTCTGGTAGTTCTGTCGTGAAGAAAAATAATGTAAAGAAACTTGCAGCAATGACAGTATTAAATCGTCTAAGCCTGTTCATGCTTATAACTATTTCATTTTAAAGAAGCCTTGAAGCATTGGATTGTTTGAGATTCGTTATTTCATCCAGAATATTAGATAACACCTGGTGGTACCAGTGCTGGGAATACCTACTACAGTTTACAGTACTATGAACGCGTACAAAATTATTCAAAGAGCCCGCATATTGTAAGTACGGTATTAAGATAAGGTCAGTTTTCTGATTTTTAATAGGGTTTTAATATGGATCATAATAAATTACATATTTGATGCTCGTGAATTTATTTTATTATCTCAGTAATTTGATAGCTGCGAATGATAGTAGGTACCTGATTTAACAGGACATGATAAATAAACGATAAATTAGATTTATTTATGGCTTATATATTAATACTTATAAACAAGTTTTATAGATCGCAATGTTAAAAAAAGGTTATAATAAGTACTATAATACTGATACTACTATACAACTCTCTAGTCTACTATATCACATAAAATTTAAAAGAGTAGGCATATACTGTTTTTTAGAGTACTAAAAGTGAAATTTCAGAAACAATGACACGACAGCCCAGCAAATTAATCTTGACAGATATTTTAGAATTAAGGGGCACATTATCTTATGATTTTCTGAAGTAATCTCAAGTAAGTGTCAAAAGTAAAGTCTGATTAAATTGCTTTTAAGGCCTACTCTAAGAAAAAGAATATTTTAATGAACAAACACAATGAGGCATTTTCAAGATGGCATTTAAGAAAAAAAAGGTTCTATTGACTCAAATAGATGGCGTGCATGTCGAATAAAATGTCAAAAGTGAGCAATCAGGGCAGATAAAAAACTTGCAACACTGTTGTTGTCACGTCAATCGTCACGCACTTTGTTGTGTTTTAATTTCGTTTCGTGTTTTTGCGTGCTGTGTTGCGTTTAAATTTTTGATTTGTTTTACCAGTGACCTTTTTGCGACTAAATTTTGTGACTTCTTTCTCTACCTTCAAGCACGTCTAATGTCTATTTTATTTGACGTAAGAGTTAGTGCAGCGCCATCCCTTATGACCATAATGGAACCTTTTTTTGTTTTTAGAACTGTCAAAATGAAAATCCCTCATTGAGATTTACGTATAGGTATCCTCCTTTATATTTACAACAATACAAGTTTGTAATGTCTCATAAAATATGTATATGTCACCATAAAATTGTAAATACCGTTAGATTGTAATCTATCTCGCGAGATTGTGAACTGTCGAAAGATTGTGAACCTCAACGTACTGCTTACAATTTAACGTTTTCGTATTCGAGAGATTGTAATCGGTAAACTAAAGAAAGGATTTTTTAAATAAAGAAAATACGTACTTACCATTATCAAATTGTTTTTAAAACGTACTGCCTAAGCTTTACATAAATTGATGTTTCAAAATTCTACGAAGATCGTAATTAATTTTCAAATTGGTTAAGAAATTACGAGAATTTTTTGAGGCAAAGAAGGAATAATTTGACTTTTATTCTATTAAAAAAGTTAGATTGATTAATAAACGAAGACGGACTTGTACATCTTAATGAAAACCGTTAATTTAATCGATCTTTTTTTATACACATTATTAAAACGCGGCCTCAGTGTTGTAATAAGCTGTGGTTGGCTGTGATCTGAATAAAAATTTTCAGCTTTAATGCAATACATGAATAACAAAATTATTTTAATCTATGCATGAACCCACACATTTAATAATATTGGAAAGAAAAGTTATCTGTCAGTCAAATCGAGTACCGCTAAAAGTTCTGAGAAACACAAATGGTGAATCCGACTCATTATTCTCGCCGGCTAGAAGATAAATTCACGCGAAACTTGTTTTGCTGAATCTTGCTCTTTGCAGCTGAATTCTGATTAAACTTTCTCCACTTTCATCAACAATGTTTCGTTTACTTTTGTAATATTTTTGTGTGTTCAAACTTTTTTAACTTGTTTTCTGTGGATTTTGATGAAATTTATTTCAGGCTACGTTCAGTTCGTTGTAATATTAAGTAGATAAGAGTATGTGTTTATATAATTATGGTAAACCACATTTTAACCTAGTGTAGGATAGGATCTTTAAACGAAGTTTAATATATTTTTTAACTAGCTTTTTTGTACATACATAGGTATCATTACAAATTAAAAACATTGAAAACGTGTGACATCGAAACTAGTGAAAAGCCTTCACTTCACTAAAAATATTGCAAAAAAAAATGGATTTAGTCACTAATATTCCGCTCATACAAAGCTAGGTAGTTTATAGTATACCTACTATAAAATTAACGAGACCTTTTCCACTAATGAAATCATAGTTTGTACGCGTGTCGGGTTTGCAATATAAACTGAATTTGTACAAACACAGGCGTAATATCATCTCCAGAAGTTGGTGTGGTCTTCGCAATCCGGTCACGTTTTCGGAAGGCCTTCGTGCCGCAAAATTGTGCGTTACATCTAGATAAATTCATGAATTATGGCCAATATACAAGTAGGTAGGCATCCGAGCAATACGTTTCCTTCACTGTTTCTTTGTATCTGTCCGTCAAATAAGAAATACGCTGTTATTAGGGCCAAAATTTCTGTAACGCAATTCATTATAATCAAAAAGAAAATAAATCGCTTTACTTTTTTTACTGAAGGTTTCTATTCTGTGGAATAAATGATATAAATCGTCGAATTAATTGCTTATGCTGTCATAAAAAGAAAATACAAATAATAAATGTTCAGAAAATTGCGCGTGCTGCAGTAGCCGCTAATAGCTGAAGTACTTTGCTTTTCCATTTGAAACATTTTACCGTCGGGCGCTTCTGTAATAGACGTGCATACAGTAATATTGTGCGCGCTTGGATTTGTGTGTTTTGCCATTATTACGACGCCGCCGTACGCTTTCCAGTAAATAAATACAATATCTAAACGGAGTGGAAAACAAAGAAAAGAGAGAAAGGATTTGAGGAATTACCAAAATTAAAATACTACTCGCTCGCTTACTTGCTCTTTTTGTGCACAATATATTAGAGAGAGCTACGTTAAGAAAAATCTGTAATGTTGTTTATGATATCCACTTCAGTTTCAGCGTGAATTTTATGCACCATTAACTGTTGTTGCGGCCTGTGGCAACGTCAGCTTATACAAAATGACACTGTTCTCAAGAAAAATGCCAAAGAAAATTAGTCCTTCGAATCGTTTGCGTAAAATTCCTTGTAGCTTAGCATAATGCTTTCTGCTCTTGAATTGAGGGTAGGTTTATATAATACTCTATACATGTTTTCCGATAGAAACTCTGTGAATGAGGTAAGATCCGAGTAATGAGGCAGAAGGTAGACACTTCTGTTAATGATAAAACGGACATTTGTATAGAGCTCTGGCGGCCTAATGGCTGGAGAGCGTAATGAGGGGCTGACGATTTGTGGGTGTAATTCCTATGATAGATTTAAACATTTTGCACAAATCCCAAAACATGGTTTACGCAATGTTTATGCATGGTAAATCATTTTGTAGATCTATTTACACTAAAGTAATTAAGCATTATAATAATATTCCTAATGTATAGAACGCTATACGTAATGGTACAACAAACGGGAGCAAATCTTTTATAAAAAAGCTCACCTGGCTGCCAAGTTCTTGGCACGGGTAAAGTAATTACTTTAAGTTATAAAACATTTCCAATCGCAACCGTCCGCCGTGACAAATTGGAAATCTAAAGATAGCTTTAAAATTATTTCTCGAAGGAGTGAACGTAACGGCGGTAATAACCACGATTTCCGAAAACCTATAAAAGGCAAAACCAATCTTCCGTATTCCCCCGATGAAGGGTAGTAATTGCTGCTATAAACTGTGGTGTCCTTTGAACTCGGAGCGCCGATATTAAATTTTAGTGCTTCCTCAAGTTTGGACCTTAAATTCTTATCGATTCCTTTGTCCTGCTCATTTATTTTTAAATCCAATTTCCCTGAGTGTTCCGGGCGATTATAAAGATTAACGGTGGTGTTTCGGAGATTTGGTCCGAATAATTGTTGCCTAGGTATTCTGTTAATTGTCCCTATGAGTATTGTTAATCTGTTCGCCTCTGAAGAGGAATGAAATATACTTTCTTAGGTTATTAATAAACAAAAGAAACTTATGAATTCTGTTGTCTTGTCATAAATCTGTTGAAACTTGTCAAAACATTCCTTAACTTTAAATTCTGCAATTTCAACGCCGCCATTTTTCTATTTTGTGGCAATATTGAATAAAGAAAAACTCGTAATAAGCTAAATTAATAAATGCCACCAAATATACAAGATTTATTTTGAATTTCATTGAAGGCAGTCATATATAGTTTAATAACTAACGAGTAGCGTAATTGAGAGTATTTTTTAAATCGAGCGATTCACGGAAGTTTTTAAAGCCGAACTTGAAGATACCTTTTCTGTGAAATGTGCGGGAATTCTCTTTCATTTCGACGATTTTAAGGACCATTACAGTGTAAACTGTGCTCGCGAACAAAGTATGAGGATTTAAAGTTTGTAGGGAAATAAAACTAACCCGAACTAGAGCTGCTTGCTGGCTGGTTGGATAACTGTCGCGAGTGTTTCTCTAACAATTATGATAAAAATATAAAAAAGGAACGTGATTTATCCATATAAGACATCATATATTATGAATGTTCTTTATCGTTTTTTACATAATTAAACATTCCTCAGTTCGATATAAATATAAAAAATTGACAATTTGAAGTACATTTTAAGGCTTTTTTATTTCCAAAAAAGGAACGATAAATATTCATGAAAGTTCTGAAGAAATATTTTTGCTTCATAACCGGTTGTGTGTATATCATAAAGTTGAAACCCCTCAAGGGTTTTAAACTAATTTCAAGTTAGGAAAGTTCGGCAGGGAGAGGGGTAGAGTCATTGAGAAAATTGAATCAATAATTCTTGGTTGGCCTTTGACATCAAGATTTCAGGTAATTACTGTTAAAAACAAATTTTCTTTGAATTCCGACGTCTTAGAATTTTCGCATTCTCATTAAAAAAACTAATAGTAAATTATGTCACGGATTAAATAGCTTTTCATCCTAAAGAGTGCCCTAGTTAAAAAGGTAAAGAATTTATAAAGGGAAGGAAGTAAACCATCAGCTGTACAAGTGTAGTTGTTGTAACACGGGGCGAGCCGAGCAGCCATTGTGATTCGAGTCACGTGGCCGGAGGGTTGCCGCGCTGTAAAATTGTACGCATCTCGGTGAATTTGCGATAGCGACCCAATTTCTCACAAAACCCCATAACACACTCATGCCTTTTGAAATAATTAGAAATAACCTAACGCGTCTAATGACATGTTAACAAAAAGAAAGTTTACGATGGCTCTGGTGCTAGTTATACTTATTACGCTATTACTGAAATTTAAAATCTGTTCCTCCTTTTTACTCTTTTTTTTGCCAAGGTAGCTAGGTTCAGAGACGTCAAACGTTTAATCCTCTTATTTTAAATATCATTAACTAAGAACTTGAATTATTCATCTCCCATCTTTTTCAGTTCCCATATATCTAAACGAAAAAAACAGCGAACATATAAGTCAGACTGAAATGGGAGAACCACCAATATAGAACTGTAAAATAAACATTACTTTCATTACTTTTATTTGGAGCGGGTACAGCGTAAAAAAAACAAATTCTATTACAAAAACTCATTTGAAAACATTGGGGAAGAAAGGCCTTACTTGTGAAATAAATCGTAGAGTAATAACAATAGCATAGAGCAAGTATAGAACTCCGAACAACAGAGTTTAAAAGAAAGCAAGAATCGCATACTTCACCTAATTTACATGAAATTTCCGCAATGGAGATTTTTCTTTTCTGTGCGCCTTTAAATGGTAATGAGGGTGGTTGGAAAATTCAGGAGCAGATTAGATTTTCTTCTAGCTTAGAGTGATTGTCTGTTCGAATGAACGGCTCCATCTCCTTCACTTATTTAAGTATATTACTTAGCTTCGGACCTACTAGATTTTCTTAGAACCGATTGCGTAGCTCCTTTGACTTTATTCGTAGTAAAATAAGAGTCATGTTTAAAATAATGTTGATGGCATTCTATGAACGGCTCCACCTCGTTCACTTATTTAAGGATATTACTCAGCTTTAGACCTACTAGTTTTTCTTAGAACCGATTGCGTAGCTCCTTCGACTTTATTCGTGGTAAAATAAGAGTCATGTTTAAAATAATGTTGATGGCATTCTATTTTATTGAAATCTAATGAGCAACATGATTATATAAGCAATGATTACTGAATGTTACATTATCAGAACGGTTATGTCATGATTTAATAACGTCCCGTTGCATAATTCTGCATAGCTAACCCTCATAGCTCTGCTTAATACTGGAATTTTCCAAGTAATTAAACTCCTAGTTAATTCTCCTTTATGCAAACTACTAACAAAGCTAAATTGAGTGCAATTATATTTTAGTCTCCTATGCCACTTTACTCTTCTTGTAAGCATATCTGCCACTTCTGGAAAAAGATACATTTTGAAAACATCTGGTGTTCAGATTGATAAAAAAAACCTCAAGACAAGACAAGTACTTGACTTCATCGGTTCTAAATTTAGCTACGAGGCTACGCCGTAGCAAGTGCTACGCTTTTATGCTTGTCTTGTTTTTTTTATATATTTCTATCTTATTAAAATAAACGAGTATTATGAAAGTAATTTCTATTTCTTTTTCTTTCTTAGTATGATATTACTTCTTACGTCGATCCTCGCAAAATGTATTTCAGTCAAACATAATCAGCTTATCTGACATCAAAGTTCTTGCTTCAATAAGATTAATGTATATCATGTGCTCTATTATCTGCTTTGGAGTATCCATTATGCATGAAACCTTATCATTCAAGTAATTAACGTTATTAATTTAGAACAGCGACATATGTTTTTCGTTTTTATATGTAAAATTCTAATGAACCCATACGATTGGCTTCTTACAACGTTTTTCTAAATTAAGTCTAACTTTTTGTGACGATAGAAGAATTATGGAAAGAATTAGGTATTTATCTAATACCTTTACTAACTAAATTTATACTAAAAATTATTAGTATCTTATTGAGAAGTTAACACGTGAACCTGTGCGTTTTCATAGAAAATAAGATAAGATTTTGCTCTCCACATAAAAATAGTCCTATTTTCATATCTTTTGGAAATGTTGTTGAATTTTGTGTGAAAATATACACAATCCTCTTAAATTAGTAAACGTTAGATAATATTAGTGCTTAGTGAAAATAGTCAATATGTCATTCCCATTTCTCGTAAGTATTTTTAGCGGATAGTAGCCACTCGTATTTGGATTGTATTTTTTTCTAAACGCGCGGAGTGCATATATCATTGTTGTACACATTAATTATTCAGCGCGCTACCGGTATACGCGTCATAACGCGTTCCTGAGTTTTTTTATTCAGTTACGTATTCGTTACATAATTTATAAGCGGATAAGCTGAACTCGTGTTTCAATAGCAGCCATGGACGGAGCTTTTTGAGATACGTATTTTTAGCCTTCAGATGCGATCGTATGCTAATAAGACCCTCGACGATCCGACGTTACCATCAACTATATTTTTTCTTTCCTTTCGTGAGCCGACAAGCAATTTTATTTTTCTTTTAAATTTTATACTGAGTTGAGGTTAAATACCTACTGTTCAATATACGATTGTATTGATGCCGTAGTCCATCAAAGGATTAGTGTCTTGTAGATTTTTGTATTAATAATGAGTAATCCTAGAAATCTATGTAGTACTGTTTTCAGTATTGACAACAATTTATTATAAGGTTTTTTAAATTATATTAAAATTGGGTAGACTTTACCGCAGAAAATAACGAAGTAAATTTTTTAACCACGCGTATATTCAAAATGTTCTCGCTTTTCACCCGTTTTATGGATGATTCTTCGTGTTAAAGTAAGTGTCAGTTTCACAGACCGCTGGGGTCCTTGTATCTGTGGAATGTCAGACTATTTATCATTTTGGCAGTGAGCGAGTAAAAAAATGTTTATTTTAAGCAAGACAAGAGGACAAGGGATAAGTCGGGCTCACGAAATTTGCCAGAGATATGAAAAACCAGTAAGGTTCATATGAAATATTTTTGCCTTGCTTCCTTTATATGGGTAAACAGAAGCGTGGAACTTTTAAATTGGAATAGTTTTCAAATTTTGTCGGCCCTAAGCTGAGGTAAATGAGAAAATAGCCAGTAATTAACACCTGGCTAGTTTGAAACAGAGCTGGTATAGTTTGAATTAGCGTAGAATGTACTTGCGGGCTGGGACGTACCTATGTTGTATTAAACTTGGTACTAACTTAGTTGTATAAGCAGAAACAGGTAGAGTTTGCCATTTGCCGACGCCCGCATTACCGGAATAATGATCATTGAGTCGCAGCGCGGGAACCTGATAGCATTATTGTTGTTGGCAGCAAAATGCGACACTGCTGCGCGGTCTAACTCAATTGAGTGTAAAATTACCCATCTCAATGGCATTAAGAGCTCGAGTAAGGAGCGCATTCGCCCTATAGCGATTCAGCGATGTTTGTCGTGTAATACCGCTTATTTTGTCACATTCGTGTCGCATAAACGTGACGGAGCGTATACAATAACGCGGGCCAACGCGGTAATGGCCGTCGCCACTGATTTATACTTATTTCTTTTATGTGTCAACGAAATTGCTTTCGCTATAGAACTCTCCCTTTTATGCAGTCATGAGTCAGATGCGGAGTGAAAGAGCAAGGATTGGTTTAGATTGAATTTAGTGTAAACGATTTATTATATGCGTTCTTGTCGTTCAAAAGTAACAATTTATATTAAGGTGATAAGAAATTTCTATAGGAGATTTTAAGGATGCTGACAGTCTCAAACACAAACGAATGGAGAAAGTTGAAGGAGGCTTAGATACACCAAGATGGTCGTCGAAGGCTTAAGATGATAATGATGATAGCAAGATGATTCACAATATTTTCGTTTTTATAGGACTCTATATATAATACAGAGCTTCATATGTTATTAAGGTGCTGATTGATAAGTAGTCACGCTGTCACGCTTCATTTGCGAAGATTAAACTGTGATGTGGCGTGTTATTTCTTTTGACTCACGGACATGGCGGCATCGTAAATCAGCCGTGAATAGCACACACGACGGAGATAAGAGACGTGGAACAAAAGGGTTCCATAAATCGTTATTAACTACACTTCCTAGTCCCTTGTTCAAGTTGAGTGCGCGCAAATATGCCGATAGTATATTTTGCGTTATTAAACGGGCAGGCGTTTTTTACCTTATGAACTCCAGTAAAATTGTTTACTTGGAACATCAGCTACAGACTTCTGCAGTACTGCTTCGTTTTCAAAATGTTCTATTTAACAATATTTATCTTTAAAAGTATTTTCAAGTGCATCGTAGAATTTAAAAGCTGCTGGGAAGGGAATATGGCAATTATTGCTTTATTAGGTAAAATAAGAGAACAAGATCAAAGTCGACGAAAAGTTTTGTGTCTCGGCTGAAATGATGTTGTGTCATGTCGAAAATTTACATTGTTTTGTTATTTTTCATTACATAAAACAAAGTAATAATTAAATATTAAAAATATCCATTAAAATCCCATGTTAATTGTTCACATTTATACGCCATAATCTGCAACAATGGCCGAAACTGGGAATTAAGTCATAAATCTGTGGCGCGTTGAAAATTGCCCACAAAAACATGATACTTAAACGAAATTTTATGCATATGGCTCGGTTGTAAAATCAACTTGCAGATAAAGATAACGTTTTATATTCCTGAAATAAATGACGCAAAAACCAGGAGTGGGGGGAGCGTAACATAATTTGCTATGTTCCGAGGTTGGATGGTGGGGCTGATAAATCAAATGTAAACAGCACTCGCGGGGGGAGATAAGGAATGTGAAACAAAAGACTGGAATAAATCACTATCATTACCGCCATTTTTTTACTTTACGTGGAAATAAAATACAAGCAATGAGAAAAAGGCAGATAATCATGTACAACCGCCTTATAGTTCACGACACTAAATTGTACCTTTATCAGTGTAAAAAAATTATTGCATTTTCTCGCCTGACTATCCCACCATAGCAAAACCCGGATAATCAAAGAAATACACTAATAAAACATTTGGAAAATCAGCTACAGTCAGATGAGCCTAAACCACAGAATACCAAACTCATAAACACGATACTACTGCTGTTACTAGTAGTAGATTTGGGTGCTTGCGTCAACCCTAATATCAAGTTTTCGTTTATCACATGCGGAGTGCCCGAGATGTGTCATGTACGTACATACTATCAAGACCCTCAAAGTTGGACAAATTATTTGAACTCAGGCATGCTGCACATTGTAAATTTATACCAAGATTACACTTTATATATAATAACATCCTATGATGTTATGATTCATATAAAATAGTCATTTACTCGGACCTTTTTAGAATTCTCTTAAATTGTAGTGAGAAATAAAATGCTACGGAATTTTTTCTTTAGAAAGTAGTTTTTTAACTTACATTACATTTATCTTAATGAGAAGAAAGGCGATACTTGATTTTCTATAATATAATATGAATTAGGTGGTGAATCAAAGTACCTTTCTTTCTAGTATTTATACTGAGTGTAATCAGAAAGCGGCAGGCAGTTGTTACAGCTAATGGCCGAAGCTGACTTGCCCCGTTAGGGATTAGTTGAAACGCCAGCTGAATTATTAATATCTGTAGGTAAGTAAAACCATAACAATAAATAGGTACCTAACCTACTCATTTTCAACTATAACTTTTGAAATAGTAAACAAAAGAGGTTGTATGTATTACGAGCTTTGGAATAAGTTTGATAAGACGAGTGCCTTAGTGGGTTGTGCTTTATGCTCCACAGTTGAGCAGTAAACTGGTAGATGACAGCAGAATTCAATTTATTCTGAGTAGATTCCAGCTCTCCGAGAATGCTAACTTGCCGTTTAAGCCGCGTACCCACAGACGCGCGAAAGAGCGGGCTGCGGGACAAAATCGGAGTTTATATGCAGCCTGTAACATAGATTGCGCCCGCTTTCTATGGGACAGACAGCATATAAACTTCTCGCGCCTGTGGGTTCGCTCCTTTAGTGGCTGATCTTAAAAATAAGCTTGGGATGCGGATGTGGTTGACTTCAAGACATTTTTTAGATTTTGTTGGTCTGTGGTCTTCTGTGTTTGCCACAATATAACTGATTTGATAAGTGACACTATCCGAATTTTGTGCTACAGACCGAAAATGACATGGAGAATTTTTCGATCGATGAGATGGGTATTCGCAAGGTATTCGTTCTTCGAACACTACTCATATCCGTGAGTGTAATGGGTTGAAATATTAAACGTTAGTTTTGAAAGCTGTAATTAACCAAATTTTAATGCCATAAGATCGCCAATTATTAATTTTAAATGTCAAATAAACATTTTAAGCAAGTTCCATGAACCAGTAAAGCTTAATTAATCAGTTCAGTGAGGAACCGCGGCCGCAACATTGTATTTTTACCCCATTAATTTTCAGTTACAAATGCCGGAATAAACAATTTTAAATATTTGTAAATCTCATTTCGCATCGTTTCTTTAGTATTATTCAAATTTTATGAAACTTATTTTATGTCGAAACCTTGAAGTTTCTAGGTCAAACAGAAACGTCTAGGTCGCTGTTCTGGAACGAAATAAATGTAAAAAGGAGGGCGATATCACAGGGGAAAGTCTGAAATAACCGAGAAAATAAATCGTATCGTTTGAGAAGTAGGTAAGTTAAAAAGTATGAGAGTAAATTTATTCATCTTTAATATTATTCTATAAATATTTAGTCTAATGAGAATATTTATTTTATGTCCCTGTTACTAATGACAACCGTATCTTAAATGAAATAAAACATTAAATGGTATCCAATTTAGGCAAGTCCGGTCGTACATTTTCGACACAAGCATAAGTCAATTCAAAAAAATAAAATAAAAAAATAAATCCAATTTAGAGTTATTTCTGAAGATTGATCCAGTTTTTTAAATTTATAACAGCTAAGTGTAAGATTTGGTTTGATGATTTTCTGTAGGGAAAATTCTTTAAGCCATACCAAAATGAAATTAAGACAATCCCTGTTTTTTCTCATCTTGAAATTATTTCTCGTGCTCAAGAAATGTTGCGCGACTGAGCCAATCTGCCGATAACATCGGTTTCACGAAGTAATCTTTTAAAACCCGAGTCGAAGATTAAATCATGTATTTGGCTTAGACCGTATTTGGATACAAATTATGCCGCAGGTCTTTTCTGATAAAGCAAAAGAAAAGATAAATTCAACCGATTCATAATTTGTTTCGTTCTTCGAATACATTATTTTTTTTCTTTATTTCCTTAAAAGCTCGAATCCCGATTCGAGGGGAAATGCGTCAACCGCGGACTAAGCTGTCTCGGGAGTATTTAAATCATTCGCAAGAAACACGAACTGTGGAAATAGGTAGGTTGTGTAATAGCAAGTTAAACTGCCTTTGTATCCAGTAAAGTTAATGGCGCGGAAAATTTGTAGCTGCGTTGCCGAGATATACTCGCGGAAGCTTTGCTACGACCGACGCACATAGGGGTATTTGAGCCAAAAACTTGGACATTGGTCGAAAGTAACGAAATTGAGATTTCCCTTACACAGTTAATGAAAATCACTGACTGATTGTTCAGGTAATCAATAAATATTTATGTTTCGATAAAAAGTGTAGAGAATTTTTGTCTATCGCCTGTAGTTTGAGTGCTTTATTAAATGTACGTGCAGTAACGGCGTACGAGTGATTTTAAGTGTTATCATTTAATTTTTATTTTATATGAGTTTAAAGTGGTTTTATAGTTATGTCTACATAACAAAATGTAACATCGGGTATGTGAAAAACTATTCAGTACAAAATATTTTAGGTTTTTTGTTTGGTAGTAACAATATTTTGAATTTGCGTAACTACGTTTTTCGACATTATGATTTATTTCACTTGATTTCGAGTCAAAAGCCTAAAAGTTCATTGCCCCACCTTCCCCCACTGATTTTCTTTTTTTATCTAGTAGTCGAAATCGTCTTCTTTTGTTTAGTTAAAAAACTAGCTGCCAAAAAGTGCCAATAGAGTATATGTATATTTTTATTTCAGTTTCGAGTTTTACCAAACAAATTTAACTTTGCGGTTTTTTTAGATTTCATTTTGAGTTTTACTTACATTTTCTTCTGGGGTGAAAAATATGACGCGGAAATATGTATTTCACATTAGCAAGGAATAGGGAGACCTAGATTTCTCAAAAAAACTTGATGAAGTGGAGAGTAATAATATTAATAAATTATTTTTGACCAAAAACAAAAACATGAATTTTCTTTGCAAATTTTCATGTTTGTAATCTGAGTGTAAGTAAGTTCAGGAGGCAATACTCTAAAAGAACAAAAGATATTTTTTTTAAAACAACAATAGGTTGTTAATCACCTTAATCTTTAAAAATAAATCTTATAAATTCCATTCAGCCGCAAAAATCAAATTGTTGGTCGTCCGTAAAAGAATTTTGTATTTTTTTAGAAGTATCCTAAATTGGAAATGTAGGAACCTACCTACACTCAGATTACAAACGTGAAAATTTGCAAAGAAAATTCATGTTTTTGGTTTTGGACAAAAATAATTTATTAATATTATTACTCTCCACTGCATCAAGTTTTTTGAGAAATCTAGGTCTCCCTATTCCTTGCTAATGTGAAATACATACTTCCGCGTCATATTTTTCACCCCAGAAGAAAATGTAAGTAAAAATCAAAATGAAATCTAAAAAAACCGCAAAGTTAAATTTGTTTGGTAAAATTCGAAACTGAAATAAAAATATACATATACTCTATTGGCACTTTTTGGCAGCTAGTTTTTTAACGAAACAAAAGAAGACGATTTCGACTACTAGATAAAAAAAGAAAATCAGTGGGGGAAGGTGGGGCAATGAACTTTTAGGCTTTTGACTCGAAACCAAGTGAAATAAATCATAATGTCGAAAAACGTAGTTACGCAAATTCAAAATATTGTTACTACCAAACAAAAAACCTAAAATATTTTGTACTGAATAGTTTTTCACATACCCGGTGTTACATTTTGTTATGTAGACATAACTATAAAACCACTTTAAACTCATATAAAATGAAAATTAAATGATAACACTTAAAATCGCTCGTACGCCGTTACTGCACGTACATTTAATAAAGCACTCAAACTACAGGCGATAGACAAAAATTCTCTACACTTTTTATCGAAACATAAATATTTTTTGATTACCTGAACAATCAGTCAGTGATTTTCATTAACTGTGTAAAGGAAATCTCAATTTCGTTACTTTCGACCAATGTCCAAGTTTTTGGCTCAAATACCCCTATGTGCGACGTCGCAGCTACGGCGTAGCGCTCGTAGCACTGTGTAGACCATAATGAACTAAGTTAACTAGAGATTGCCAGTATGGATATTATTATGTATTATGTTATTGTCTTCAATGCATGAAATATATGTAAAATTTGTATAATTTTAAACTTTTGGGTCACAATAATTACACTAAGGTTTAGGTTGGTACATACATATCGCGGTAAGCATGTCAAAATGTTTCATACCTTATAGTTATTTGATATAATGGTTTATTTATTATCCAATACATTATTTCCTTAAAAACTAATCATACCCGTAGTACCACAAAACTGAACAGCAGTTTGTCTGTGGAATCTAATACTTAATTTTTAATTTTTACACTATAAACTTAATTTAGAGAGTTAATGAAAATGTTTTTTTTTTGACTTAGACGTAAAAATAACTTTTCGTTGCAGTATAATAGCACCGATTGTCATCAGGCCAATTGTTCAATATGTATGGAACAATGCTATCAATAATTCGTATAACGTTGAGCAAAGTTATTGAAGTCCAGAAATATAAAGTAATAATTTATGATTTTATAACGCTTTAGTAACTCCAGCCGGATTAATTACGTTTATAAAACAACTTTTAGTGATAAATCCTATTTATAGAACGTAATAATTTATACCAAGTCTACTAAATAAATTAACTTCTTGGGTTGTAAAACAAGAACATGGTAGTAGCTTTGAATTTATAATTATGATTGGAATTATTAAGAACAGAGTATAAAATTAATAATAGTAGTATTATTATGGAGGGCAGGATTAAGGAAGTTTGTTTTTGAATTTGGAAGGATTCGGTGGGCGTTGTTGGTAATCCGAGGCCGGCGGCGGTGAGGGTAGTAACGTTCTCGTATAGCAACCAAGTAGCGTGGGTAGAAAAGGTAAACCAACGAACTGGTGAAGGTCATGATAAGCCGTGGATGCGGGTTGCGCAAGACCACTCGTTGGTGACGTAGGCAGACCTAGGTCTAGCAGCGGATGGCTTTTGTTATACAGTCATTCCACATGATATAACATTGTATTTTTTTATTTTTTTATGGTTGACTCAATAATTTGTGTGTAAAACACGTTACTTTCACTTCTCTGGCGTAGAATGAGTTGGAAAATATTATGAACACTAAACAGTATTTGTTTCGGTTGAATCGTAATATTTGGTTAATGTATTTTAATTTTCTTACGTATTTAGCTATGTTTAAATAAGACAAAGATAAGTTATTATTCCATACTTCTTGCGTACAAATAGAAAAGTTTAAAATACTACATTACAAGGTGTACTCTTGTTACTCAGATTTCAGTCGAATGTGTGTACTGCTATATTATCTTGCTGTTGTTACGGATTTATTTGTAGAGCTCGATTGTTTACAACTGTCCTTTCATCACGTCCTTTATTGCGCGACAGCAACGTTTCATTCCCGTTTCCCGGACAACGTAATGAAACGTGCGTGATTTTCATTTAAAATAATGAACTTAACGTCTTCCGTTGCGAAGTCAGAGGGATTGGAGCAGCCGCAATTTTTGCGCGGGAAAAATAATGCGGCCGTAATAAGAGTTTTGACATTGTTCCGGAAAATGACAAGGCACCATGAATTTACGGGCCCGCCGCCGCCCTCCCGCCACCGAGGAACGAGCTCCCGACTTTAAACATTTCCTGCAAACTGCGTTCTTGTTTAACTTACATTAAAAACATTTGCGCGTAGAAAAATTACTCATGATTACACTTTTCTTTCTCGTATTCTTTATTTAAAATTTATTGTGATAAGTTTTATAATCTTTGTGAATAACAATGACCCAGGGTAGGGCAGCATATAAATTGTGTTTGCGTTTGGGGTACGTTATTGTAATTAGTGGAGGTCAGCATTGTTTGGGGATGTGGCTACGCAAACGATAGCTGTTATCAGCGGCCGCTGGATTAGACTGCCGCCCGCATCGCAAATTACAACGACACCCTATCTTCACAGGATTATCCTTTACATTTATTTTGTTTCCTAATCTATTTTGGTAGGTATAACATTACATTATATCATACATATAAAGTTGGTTGAGTTTTGTATAAAAGTTAATCGCTAGGATTGATCGACTTTTTTCTAATCACCGTAATCTAAATATTTCTTACCAAGTTGTATCTTAACAGAATACTTGCGCTTATGCTAAGCAATCTAAAAAAAAGTAAGCTTTTTCAGTGTTATTAATTTACCTTTTCTTTGAAGATTGTTTGCAAGAAAGGACTCAATGAAAAAGTTTGCCACAACTTGTTTATATTCCCTTTGATGCATCGTTATCGGAGAAAAAAAATCTTTTGACGAATTACATTTAGTTACTTCATTGTTTTCAATTTTGCAGGTAAGTAATAATTTGGTAATAATGTTGACGAAATTACATTTTCCATATTAATTTTTTGAGATGAGCACTTTATATTTATTTCACAATGTTTTAGTTCATTATTTATGTCGTGATCACATTTTTATAATCACAGAGATACTTAAGTCTAATAGTCATGAGTGCGACCAACAACGGCTTTACGTGCCTTCCGAAGCACGGAATCATCTTTCTTTTCAGACAATCAGGTGATTCAGCCTTCAATGTCCTAACCAAACTGAGGAAAGTCTCACAAAGTGATATTTGTACGACGTGTCCCCACCGGGATTCGAACCCGGAACCTCCGTAACGTCAGGCGAGCTTTTGACCACTCGACCACGAAGGCTGAATTTATTTCCTTTTTTTTGCGATAAATTGTTAAACCAAACATGTGCCAGGACAACCTTCGCACATTGAGAGTGCTCCCGCGGGACGAACAGGGCAGAATCTTTCATTCCTCTTTTTTATTTATTTATTTATTGGCTGTTCATGCTGAACGTTGCCTTATTTGAATAACTGTTAGCATAAGTTAACCGACGAAGTACAGAAGTCGCTGGATGCGGGAATTGTAAGAGGGAGGGAAGGGAGGGGAGGTCTTTGTCCAGAAGTAGACGTTTTATAACTAAAACGATATGATAGAGTTTGCATAAATTTTGCGTTCTTTAATATGTATTCTCTTGCAAAAGTTAACGAATTTGAACGGTATGGTTGTCAGAGAAGAAATAGTATTTCTCAGAAGTTTATTTTAAACAAGCTTGTCAAGAGACTATTAATTTAGAAGTTGGGATGATATGGCTTTATAATTAAAAGTATAAAATGATTACAGAGTTCAACAAATTATTTAAAGAGAAAAATACTAGATTGTTGTTTTCTTTTTCAAAGGAGTTTAGACATTAAAAAAAAAAACAATGTTGACTAGGTAGACCTGAATAGATGTGTTACTGTGTAATTCTCTTGTTACTTATTATTTACCGATTATTTTTATTTTATTTTATTAAGAAACAATTAGTCACAATACGGTAATTCTTATATACTATTGTTATGGAACGGACCTATATTGTTTCCTTACTTAATATTATACGCGACTATCTGAATACGGGCTTTATGAGTATAAATTTAGAGGTTAGTATTGTTCGTGGGATAAGCTGACGCTATAAATAGGGCTTAAATTCGATCGCGAGGCCTGTTTGTTTCTGGATAGCTCTGGATACGGGCACGTGCGGGAGTCAGTTCACAATAAATGAAGCCTCCTGGTTAGATCTAGCTTTTGTTCATTACACAAACCATATTTTGTCTTCATGTTCATAATGAAATAATAATACATAGTTTAAAAAACTAAAAAACACGCTTTCTGTCCGCCACCTTGGACGTCCGACATATTGGATTTAAGTCACGTGACTTTTTTTTTCGTATTCCTGACAGCAAACCCTTTCATTTGATACCCATATCATGGGGGTGGATTTCAAACAGCCAGTTCGCCATCTTAGGGAGGCCGCCATATTGGATTTGTAATGAAGTTTCTTAGCTAGTCATGCATTGTCATCAAAATTTAGAGCGTGTGCAAAATTTCATCCTAATCGAAGACCGGGAAGTGGGTCAAATTAAGATTCCAAGATTTTTTTAGATACATTAATGGGGAGGCCGCCATATTGAATTTGTAATGACGTTTCTTAGCTAGTCATGTATTGTCATCAAAACTCAGAGCGTGTGCAAAATTTCATCCGAAACGAAGACCGGGAAGTGGGTCAAATTAAAATTCCAAGATTTTTTTAGATACATTAATGGGGAGGCCGCCATATTAGATTTGTAATGACGTTTCTTAGCTAGTCATGTATTGTCATCAGAACTCAGAGCGTGTGCAAAATTTCATCCTAATCGAATACCGGGAAGTGGGTCAAATTAGGATTCCAAGATTTTCTTACATACATAGTTACTTACAAGTGAAGCTAATATAAAGCGTGTAAAAATATTATACAACTCATGATATTTTTAGATAAATCCTATCACAAATTCTATTAAATACGGTATTCAATTTATTGTAAAAGATTGATACGTTCTCTGACAATCTGTTAAGCTTTTCCATCAAAAATATTAAAAAAAGCTTTTATTGGATTTTTCATTTCTATGATGAAAATGCATTACTTGATTAGATTTTTTTAAGAAGACCTTTATCGACTAAGGAACCGGCGTTGTAAGCATGGACTTAGTATAGTGACATAGTTACATTAGGTACTATTATCACACTATAAAATTACGAGGTCCATGGTTGTAAGTAATTCAAGCACATATGAACTGCGTGATTATATGACGTTATCATTAGCATAATCTTCATTAGATGATACATCATATGTATCATCGTCGGATCTCGTGTTTTTGAATTTTGCGTTCCTCTTTTATGTTTCCTTGTTTTGTTTTGTTATCATATATTTCCCATGTTTTGTGTTTCAATAATTTTTTTGTGTTACCTTTTCGGAGCGCAGGTCATGTGAGCAGAGTTAAACGCGTCACGAATTCATGCAAGTATCAAAAATGTAAGTTACGAGTAGGTTAAATTGTAGAAACGATGAGAGACGCACGTGCGACATCCGACGACGGAGGTAAAAAATGTAGACAGATGGCACTGCGAACTACGAATGATATATACAATGAATGTGATTATCTTAAGTCGCAACCTAAACTTAAATTTATGTTGCGGTCTTTTTTGTTCATATGGAAAGTGAAAAAGACGGGAGATGAATGAATCTAATTATCTTTCCTCACTAATTTTCTTTTTAGTATATTATTATTCTTTTCTATTGTAATTTTGAAAGAACGATATTTACAATAAGAGCGCAGCTACCCGCAGTTGCACCGTTAAATCGATGTTTGACGTCTCTAAAACAAAATTGACAGTCTCCTGTTTTTTGTTCGAAGCGAGAAACCGTTTTAAAAGGACACGTATAGAATTTAAATTTAAGTTGGAGCATTATAACTAGAATCGGTCCCAATACTCGATATACGAATGTTTGGTTGTCACCGTCACATAGTCTCTGTAAATTACACGACAGCTGCCACCATAGCGCTCAGAATAGAGATGAGTTGCCCGGAAAGCGGGTTTGTTTGAATGAAACTTTGTCCTTTATGGGTGGACCGGGAGCAGTTTGCACAACTATTTTCTTTTTCTTACTTTAAATAAATGAGGAGCGTCGATTTTTGTTTTGAGAAAGTTTTGATCTTTGTTGGTAGATTGCTCGCTAAGCTAGATTCCTATTTAAAACTTAGCTTGAAATAGCTTATAGTCGAAACAATAGAAGCCATTAGGATTGGTAGGTAGGGAAGTCTAGTATAATAGGCCTTCTTAATAAAACTAAAATCTAACACTTGTGGTAAGTATATCATAAATAGTACTGTCTGATCTGAATGATTTAAGACTCATGAAAAGGAAACAGACTGCTTTAAGTGAAGTGCCATGTATTTTTCTAACACTATGTACAAATTTTGATATTTTTCGTTTATTACAGTGAATGAAACATAACCGAAAGTGTACGTCAATCGGAGCTAAGGGTGGATCTACATACACGCTATGTGTCAAACTAGCGCTGCGCTATTTGTCATAGCGTGATTTTACGTACAAATTCCATAGTAGTATAGTTGGTAAGTAAACATTTGTCCATTGCGCCGAGGCGACGCGCGATATGAACTCGCTCTAAGAGCGTAGTTGAGCCGTATTTTTTCCATACAAATATATTCTCCTATTTACTTCCTGAAAACTGCGTCTAGAGCCATAGTTTTTTTTTATGAAATGTAGTTTTACTATAGCTATGCCTCTATCATTTTTTTTGCATAAAACTACTTCGGAGAAATGTGTACTTTTCAACATTCTGAAAAAATGACTCATTTTTTCACCAAATTCAGACAAGCACAAAACGAATTTGGAAAGCATTTAAGGTAATAGTAAAAAATAGGAGCTTTCACCAATCTTCATTTAAATTTTGATACCTAAAATAATTGTATCGATTTAGTTTTGGAGAAGAATATAGGAGATTACGAAGCCTCATTTGGTCAAAATCGGCATAAGCTGCAGTTGTCTCTATCGCTCGTTGAATAGTTGGTTTCAAATACCTATTTCTCAGTTCCTTCACAGACCAGCTACGCTTTTAAGTTGAGACCAATTAATACTTTACTTTGCTGATTAGTTGCAATTGTGAGTTTTGGTGTAGTGTCAGTCATCACAATAAAACAAAGATATAAAGGCTAGACTATTTATTACAAATATTTAATTAATTATACTTTAAACAAGAATTCATAGTTCAAACTCCCGACAAATATTTAAATAACTTACTACGCTAAAACGACGGTCACAAAATAACATAATCCCAGGAATTGTTATCTTTTAACAATAATATTCTACTACTTTATGCGTTTGATGGAAATTTAAATTAAAGGAAGGACTCAGTGATTATTTTATAAAACAAAATATATATTATAAACATTCTCGACTTAAATGAGCACTGCGTCATTTATTTTATATTTTTAACATTCACAAGTTTATTGCAAATATGCTTTCCGAATTTTATTGTTTAATTATTTGCCGGCTGCTTTGAGGCTCATTATGCCCCTACTCTAGGTTTCAGCTCGCTAGTCGCGAATTATGGTACTAGGGGACCATTTACAAAAAAAAATGATTTTTTTTAAACTTAATTTATTTGGAGTAAAAATATTTTTACCGATCGCGGGTTATTCTAAGTGCAGCATCTTCATCAAGACGGAAATGCAGACTTAGCGTCTGGATTTCTTCTCGCCGTAGCCTCGATGCTAGCCTAGCAACTAATATCTATAGCTGTAACACTAAATTAAAAAAATATATAACCCCGGACACAAAACCGCTATTTGATCCTATCAATAACTATAAAAGAGCTGATAATCTTCAAATGGCTGAAGATATTTTCTTGGATTATAGCTGAGAACTTTCTCGATTGTGACACCTTGCAAACAAAAAAAAAACTAGTTCAAAATCGGCGTATCCGTTTTGGAGCTACGATGCCACAGACAGACAGACACACACGTCAAACTTATAACACTCCTCTTTTTCGTCGGGGGTTAAAAACGAAATCTGAAATCAAATGAAATCACTGTAAATACAAAAACAGAGAAATACACTGAGAACTATGTAGAGCCACAGTAGAGTTCACATAACACGCGCTACAGTTTATTTCCGCTGTAGTTCCGGCATCCCGATTTGCATTTCATTTGTTAATATTTTAAAGCACGTCGTCGTTGGTAAATATTTAAAGTGAACAATTTAATTACGTACATTGGATGCGTGGGTGTGAGTGACAGGTTTTAAAAAAACTGACCGATAAATTACTAAATTGTCGCTGTCAATCTGTTTGTATAGGTTTATAGATATTAAATAGATACAGGTAATGTTGAAGCTCATACGTTTCGTCCCCACCGAGGGGCTATAGCTTATCCTGAAATTTAGGATTGACCGCGCTGGTCCAATGCGTGTAGTCGATTTTACACACAATATTTTGAAAGTCTTCAAAAGTGTTTGTTGCATATTTCATGCGACGTTTTACTTCGCCTTAAGAGAGTAGGATAAACGCACACATGAATTTAAGAAAATTTTAACAAATCGGTACGTGGCAGGGCTTGAACCGACTCTTAACGCATTTAAACTACTACGCCACCGTAGTTAACCATAAACAGACGTTCAATGACATAATCAGGGTAAATTACAGGACGTCACATCTGGCATTGGTCGAATAAAGATGAGGCCCAAACAGTCTGTTTGTTTGAATAAAACTTTGTCTTCCATCGGGCATCCGGGAGCAGTTCACACAACTATTTCCCTTTTCTTATTTCAAACAAAATAACATCTCTTTGTTCATGGATAGGTACCGTCGTATGACGTTAAACTTGTATTTTCTATAGAGCAAATACCAAAAATAAATAGGAAAGTCGCATTTACCTGTTCAACTGGATGAATTCGTGATATTCTATCCGATGATATTCTGCTTTCAAATGAATGAATTACATTACAAAGAAATGAAAGAGTTCAATTCAGTTACTTGGTGGTTATTTATTTACTTTTCATTTTCGTTTCGATTTCCTGACATTATGTCTTTCTAGTTTTTATAAGAATGATACTTATTCTTAGACATGTATCAGAGTATCAAAATTTAATTCCTTCTTCAAAACATTTACTGCTTGTCCCATTTGCACATTTCAAAGTGAATTTAGGATGAAACAAACGGGCGTTCATAGCCAGTACACAGTTCTCCTTTGTGGCTCGTTGTGACCAAAGCTTTGTGGCAAACTGCACACAATTATGAAATCATTAGTTATGGCGTATGTTGCTCTCATGTAAGTCTTGATTCTCTCAAACTTAGTACTTTGCTTGCATTCCTACTATATTTTATGACCGTAAAACATAAAATAGCTTAGAAAATACCAGTTTAATTTTCTATTACGAAACGTAGGCGTCCACTATTATATAGAGTTCTTAGTAAAGAAAGAGTTTTATGTTTTTAGCAATATTTTAAAGTGAAGCAAATGCAAAATACTCTGTTATATCATCGCATTGGCGTAATCTATATCGTCGTAGGATTGCGTAGAAATATGCTACGAGAATTTAGTAGAGAGTAAAAATTGTGTACCTTTGTATCCATCAACATCAAAATGTATTTTTAGTTACAATGGAATGAAACTTTTATAAAATGGGTTTGTTTAAATTACTTTTATTTTAGTCTAGACGTACCTATTAAAGAATCGAATTGAAACAAGAATAAAAATAACAGAACACAGGGCTATAAATGGATCTATTTTTAAACGCAGCTGTCACTTTTTTTCTTCTTTAAATTCGAATTTTTGTGATCAAATCACAATCTGGCGCAGCCGTGAGCGCTCCTCTACACAAGTCACGCGCTATGCCCACGTAGCTACATTACGCGCCCATGTTGACCCTCCCATGTCCATAAAAGAATTTTCCGAAAAACGTGATACGGTGCAGGACGAAAATGCGTTGCGGTCACGGCTATTACGTTTTAGTGGTGTTGTAAAGAAAAGGTCGGATCACCTTTGCTTTTTCTTGAACACAGAATGTACTTGATTATTACGTACAGAATGGACGTTGCCTTTTTCTGACCCAATGGCACCTGTCACGTAAGGCACTCGGTTCGCATTGCAAGATGGTTCGGATTTCATGATTCGGCTAGATATCTTCATCTTGTTGTCAATGCTAGAAAATACTATGAAAGTAATACTGAACACACCTGAGCGACGTTATAGACGAACGTTTTGCCATTGGGTTTTCGTTACTGTTTCGAATAGCAAAAAACGTGCGAAAATTCGAAGAAAACGAAGTTTCCGAGCAATTCCCATATATCTAGAGCCCCCGTATTCAAAATGTAATCGAATATGTTAGAGCCATTTCGGGGAAACCAATTGTAGTGTACTAGCTTTCAGAATCGCATTAGACCCTAGCCCCTTAGTAATATCATTAAATATGTAACATAAAACCTACTTTACTTATTAGGTGCATAACATAGAACGTTAGTGTTTCGTAGTATCGTTGAGCGCGAAATTATAAAGTTAAATGAGATTTTAAAAAAATAATTAAGGCATTGTAGGTTGAATCCGGTCTGATTGACAGAAAAAGATGCTTCGGAAGGCATGTCACGACCACAAATTAGAAAAATGGCGGCGACTGCCGCGCCGTCCTCAGGTGGTATTTGCGGTAATATCCATAATATAGTGATGAAAGAGACTCAGTCTTTTAAGGCTTTTAATAAAGACTCGCCTTATTTTTGACGCCTCACGATTGACTCAGTCTTTTAGTCCCCAACCTTTAGTCATAAAACTAGCCTTTTTAGTCGAGTCTTTTAACTTAAACGACTGAGTCGTTACTTAAACAGCTTAAAGGACTTAAAAGACTGGCGACTCATTGCTTGGGGAGTCGTGAGTCGTAAGGCGTGTGTTGATGAAACTAGTAGGTACTTGCTTGCTTGGTTTTTTTTTTTTTTTTTATAATTACAATTATATTTATTTATAATGCAGCGCCAGTTCTTTTGTAAAGGACTAAAGGACTGCAGTCGCTTAAGCTTTTAAGTCGTTTTAGTCTCTAGTCTTATACGTTACCCGACTGAGTCGTATTAGTTAAGAAGTCTTTTAAAAAGAGGCGAGTCGTATTATAAACGACTAAAGGACTCGAGTCTCTTTCATCACTACCATAATATCAATGTGAACGACTTTGAAAATCCAATACTGCTTAATTTCGACACAAGGGTTTATGGGATCGGTCATCGACTTATTCTAAAATATTCTAAATGGTTGAAGAAGACACTCCACAATATTTTATTTAATCTTTATTCGATTTTTGTTAAAATCAATAAGATAATTTAATTGTGGTGGCAACACCACCAAAATGTCTGTAATAGCGTCCCGCCTTTATATAGTCTTTGGGAAGCGTGCCCTTGTCGTTTGTGTCAAATTAATAAAACTGCGATATTGAAACTCTGCGCTTTTATTATAATTCCTAAGTCCTAATTACAGGTTATGGGCCCAGCCCCTTAATCTGTTTTAGGTGAAGAAGTGGTTTCTGGGCGTCGAGGTGTGTTTTGCCAAGTGTGGCAAACCGCGGTAGCGGCGGCGTCATCGTTGCTCAGCGTCGGCGAGTTAAAAAAGGGCGACTGAGGGGCTGTTGTGCCAGGCGGAGGCATTCCAGCAGAAATAAACGGTGTGCTGCAGGTGTTCCTCGAAGGTGGGAAGCGAGAAACCATGGACGCAACGGCAGGAGTTGGGGCTACCAAGCTAGAGGGCCAAAGAAATTGGAACACGTGGAAGTTCCAGGTCACGGTTCTTTTAAAAGGGCAAGATCTATACAAAGTGGTCACGGAAGTACCAGTGAAACCCGAGGATGCTGATTGGCAAAAGAGCGATGCCAAGGCACAGTCAATAATTGTCACAAGACTAAGCGAAGGTGCTATGGTTCATGTATTAACGTGTGAAACTGCAAACCAAATATGGGAAAAACTACATAATGTCTATGAAAGAAAATCGAGTACTAGTCTACATATCCTCCAACAGCGATTCTTCCAGTTCAAGTTTGAGGACGGCTCGGACATTGCTACATCATTAGCTAAGCTTCAAGAACTGAAAACACAACTAAAGCAAGCCGGTGAGGAAATATCTGATAAACTAATGATCACTAAAGTGATAATGTCATTGCCACCAAACTTGAAGCATTTTGTATCGGCCTGGGAGTCGGTGGAGCCCACCAGACAGACATATGACGAACTGGTTGGGAGACTTTTAGTGGAAGAGGAGCGAGAGAAATCCAAGAGTGGTGAGGAAAATAGTACTGAAAATGTAGCACTGGTTGCTGGTCACAGGAACTCTAAGAAAAGTGGACCCAGATGTTTTAAGTGTGGTATAATTGGACATTATGTATCACAGTGTAAAAGTGAGAAAGACAATCGCAAATGCTTTTTGTGTAAGAAGTCTGGACATCTTAAATATCAGTGTCCAAAAGGTGCGCGAAATAACTTCAGTGGTGAAAGATCTAATGCGTTTCCAGTTGCATTGTCTACAGACATTAACTTGGACAGTATTCAGTGCGATAAGTGGTTGCTCGATAGTGGCGCTAGTGAGCACATGGTTTTTGAACGAAACCTTCTATCAGACTATAGTGAACTGTCAATGTCAAAGTTTGTTTTCGTCGGTGATGGTAGACGCTTACCAGTAAAAGGGATTGGAAACGTGTTTCTTCTCGCGTTTGATGGACATGAGTATAGAAAAACAACAATACACGGTGTGTTACATGTACCAGACTTGAAGGTGAATCTCTTGTCAGTGCCAAAGTTGACAGAGAAAGGTTATAAAGTTACTGTTGATGATAAGTGCAGTATTTACAAAGATAACGATCTGTGCGCGGTTGGCAAGCGTCAGGGGAACTTTTACGTGATGGACTTTATCTACGAAAATAGTGCGGCATTATTGAGCGTGCAGGAATGGCACGATAGACTTTGTCATCAAAACAAAACCTACATCAAAGAGGTGTTATCTTCAAATCACATTAGCTACTCAGATGATGAAAGTCAATGTGAGGCATGTATTGAAGGAAAAATGCACAGGTTACCATTTAAGGAGAGCACAAGCTCTACTGTGAGACCCATGGAATTGATACATATGGATGTATGTGGACCCATGGAGGTTGATTCGGTAGGTGGTTCAAAATATTTTTTATTAATGAAAGATGACTATTCTAACTACCGTAAAGTGTATTTTCTGAAGGCAAAGTCAGAAGTAGTCAGATATATTAAAACCTTTGTAGCTTCAGCAGAAATGGAAACCGGCTTTAGAGTAAAGAAAATACGAACAGATAATGGCCGAGAATTTGTGAATTCAGAAGTGAAACAGTTTACAGAGAGAAAAGGTATTGAACATGAGACTACAGTACCATACACTCCCGAGCAGAACGGGAAAGCCGAACGTGACATGCGTACATTAGTAGAGGCAGCTCGAACTATGCTGTTGGCAAAGAAATTACAAAAGGAATTATGGGCTGAAGCCGTGAATATGACTGTTTATGTATTAAACAGAACAAGTAAATCCAAACTGAAGGACAAAACTCCATACCAGATATGGACAAACAGGGAGTATGACATAAGGAAACTTGACAGAGTATTCGGCTCAGAGGTGTATGTACATGTACCGAAACAGAGAAGATTGAAGTGGGACTCGAAGGGAAACAAGGGCCTGTTTGTTGGCTACGAGGAGTCGAAAGGTTACAGAGTTTACTTCAAATCAAAGAATGATGTTCTGGTGCGAAGGGACATAATATTCCTGAAAGAAAAAGAGCATAATCCTGAAAAGAAAAAAGAAGAAGAGGAAGAGAAAGAAGAGGTTATCTTGCTAGACATTCCGGAAGAGGATACTGTAATGACAGAATCAAATGATATGGAGCAAGAAGAAGAAGTTTCTTTAGGAGAAAGAACTGAAAACTTAGAGAACATAGTTGCTGCAGAAGCAGAAGAAGGAGAGACTGATGATATATTTGTGGAAGCAGAAGAAGATACTACAGGTACAGACGTAGACGAAGAAACCATAAGAAGAACAAGGTCTGGAAGACAGGTAAAAGAGCCAAGATGGATGAAAGATTACACTACCTTTATCACATATAGCGATGCCATGCAATCAGAAGATGCTGATCTGTGGAAGGAGGCTATTGAGAAGGAGCTACAACAAATAGAAGAAAACAACACTTGGACACTGCTTCCCGAGGTCCCTGAGGGGAAAGAAATAATAAGCACTAAGTGGGTGTTAAGAAAGAAACAAAACGGGCAGTACAAAGCCAGATTGGTCGCCAGAGGTTTTGAACAGACATGTGAAGACGAATATGAACTATATGCGCCGGTAGCAAAACTAAATACATTCAGAATATTCATGAGTGTCGCCACAAAAATGAATGTTAAGGTTCACCAACTTGATGTTTGTAATGCCTTTCTGAACAGTGAAATTGTTGAAGAAGTGTATCTGCAACTGCCAGATGGTTTAAAATCCGAAACAAAATTCTGTAAATTAAATAAATCGATTTACGGGTTAAAGAAATCACCAAAGTATTGGAACCTCACTTTTGATAAAGTCTTATTAGAATTGGGTTATAAACCATCTGACAAAGACTGTTGTTCAAAGATAGGGAAAGATAGTAAAACATTCTTACTGGTATATGTCGATGACATTTTGTACTTTGGTAATAATGCTGATGAGGTTTCTAAATTGAGGGAATCATTATGTAAAACATTTAAAATGAAAGACATGGGGGCTGTGGGTAAATTCCTGGGTATTGATGTTAAACAAAACTTGGGCAAGGGGATCACCACTATATCACAGAATGATTATATAAAAAAATTGTTGTCTGATTATAACATGTTGAATTGTAAACCTTTATCTTTGCCAATAGATAAAAACTTTAATTTTCATATTCTAAAAAGGGAGCAATCTGAAAGTGCTGAAGTCGAAAGTAAATGTAGACGTTTAGTGGGGAGTTTGATGTACGCAGCTATGGGGACAAGACCAGATATTTGTGCAGTTGTTAATATTCTCAGTAGATACCAAAGTTGTGCAAGTAAGTTGTTACTTAAATTACTATTGAATGTTTTAAGATATTTAAAAGGCACTTTAGATTGCTGCTTGATTTATTGTAAAGATTATAATAATGATGTTGTGGGCTATGTTGATAGTGACTGGGGAGGGTGTAATGATAGAAAGTCTACAACGGGGTGTATCTTTAAAGTTTTTGGTTGCTCTACTATATGGTTTTCAAAAAAACAGCCAACTGTCGCGCTCTCCTCAACGGAAGCAGAATTTATCGCATTATGCGCAGCAGCCAGTGAGGCTTGTTGGCTCAAAAGTATTCTATTAAATTTTGGGTTTGAAATAGACATAACTATATATGAAGATAACCAGTCAACTATCAAAATGGCTCAGATGGCCACTGGTAATTCTAGAGTCAAACATTTGGAAATAAAACAGTCATTTGTTAAAGAAAAAATGGAAAAGAAAATTTTTGAATTAAAATATTTGAGTACCAGTGACCAACTAGCAGATATTCTTACAAAGGCTTTGGGGGGAATACTGTTTCAGAAACATAGGGGTAGTCTATTTAGTGTGTAAGCAAATTATTTTTTTTGACAAAATTATTTTATTGAGGGGAGGTGTTAAAATCAATAAGATAATTTAATTGTGGTGGCAACACCACCAAAATGTCTGTAATAGCGTCCCGCCTTTATATAGTCTTTGGGAAGCGTGCCCTTGTCGTTTGTGTCAAATTAATAAAACTGCGATATTGAAACTCTGCGCCATTGATCTGCGCTTTTATTATAATTCCTAAGTCCTAATTACAATTTTATTGCCATCTCTTCTCATATGATATTGTATAGTACTTAGAACGAACAAGATCGAAGCTTGTAAAATATTATTAACTCCTGTTCAACAACTTGTAACATTATTATCCATGACTTTGCTATTTTTTTAAAGACGTGGAAGACATCGAAAATTTATTTCGCTTTTTCGATTAGGTAATTTTTTCACATAACATAATTTTTCATTAACTCCGGAATATGTTATTTTGTGACGTCAAAAAAGGTTACAGATTTAAATATTATTAAGTATTGTAGGTCGGGTTTGTGTGGCATTATGACCGAACAAACGCTATGTTGTTTTCCGGCCGCCGGATTAGGGCTGGGCTCATCCGCATCGCAAATTAGAAGGACAACCCTATCTTCGTAGGATCATCCTTACAGGTTTATTTTGTGAACTAATTATTTCAAAATTAAAGCAAATTAGAATTTAAACTTCAAATAAAAAATGTATGATTAAAAAAAAAGAAAACGTATATAAATATTATTATTTCACTTCGAAATGTTAAATAGTGTGTTTTATATATAAAATAATTTAAGCAATGCGACGGGATAAAAAAATCTAAGAATATGTTTATATTGGTTCGTACAGACTTTGCATTATTCTTATGTCTTTAAATAACGAATAGAATCGTGGTCTGCGTGCTTACTGCTTAGCTTACCTTGCACTTGACCGTACAAGAAATTGTTCATCAGCCGAAAGACGGCCAAGAAATTGTTGGTAAAGAATATTTCTCTAATGTAGACTGTTACATACTTGTCCAGTTCTACGATCGTCATATGTAAAAAGAAGTCTATACAAAGTTTGCTTTAACCTGCTTACGTGCCTTGATGTTATTCCTGGGGGACAGGGACAAAGTTACCCGAAAGGTTTTGGGAGATTTCGTTTGGAACATCGTACCCGCCGTGGCTGTTTCGCTCCGAATATATTTGAATACATTGCTGCATCTCTTTTAGAACTCTATACTGCAGTTGATAGCTACACTAAAATGAAAAGATTTCAATATTTTGTTCCATTGTATATTCAGGGCTGTAATAATAACAGTATGCAGTCAGCGTCATTGAATATTCAAATATGCATTAATATTCATGTTTGCTTATTTAAATACTGTTAACTAAAATACTTTGAATTAATACCGCCACAAAAGAATATGTAACTGACTTAGCTGAGTGATGTAAATGTCCTAAAGTCAAATAAATACTTTGAACTTTGAATACAGTTTTCTCGTAATTCTCTGTGACTTTCTACGTCACTGCTTTTTAAATAATGACATTGTATTTCAAATGACTATTGAAATATGATTCAAAAGAAATGTTATTGTTTACGTAACTTTATTAATATGAGCATAGTATAGGTAATATATAAATTTATTTTTAAGAGAGAGTTATTTAAATTTACCTACATATTATTTTATTAATAATGATGTTATTGAGCATTACAAATTTTAATTGTACCTAAGTTTTTACTGTTTTTAGGGTTCCGTAGCCAAATGGCAAAAAACGGAACCCTTTATAGATTCGTCATGTCTGTCTGTCTGTCACTTTATTCCGAAACTATAATACCTATACTTTTAAAACTTGGTAAGTAGATGTATTCTGTGAACCGAATTAAGATTTTCTTACAAAAATAGAAAAAAAACAATAAATTTAGGGGGTCCCCATACATAGAACTGAAACTAAAAAAAATTTTTCATTAATCCCATACGTTTGGGGTATCTATGGATAGGTCTTCAAAAATGATATTTAGGTTCCTAATATATATTTTTTGTAAACTGATTAGTTTGCGCGAGAGACGCTTCCAAAGTGGAAAAATGTGTGTCCCCCCCCTCTAACTTCTAAAATAAGAAAATGATAAAACTAAAAAAAATATATGATGTGCATTACCATGAAAACTTCCAACGAAAATTGATTTGAACGGGATCTAGTAAGTAGTTTTTTTTTAATACGTCATAAATCGTAAACCGCAATTTACCTTTCACTATTATTAAAACATCGATCAAAGTCACAACGAACCACAAAAACTTTTATATTATGTTACTGGCTGCTACGGAACTCATGGGCGATTCCCACTCGCACTTGGCCGCTTTTTTATTTATAATTAAAAGGAGTGGAAAAACATTTTCTTTCCTCTACCTACTTGGACCATGAACTATGAAAAATACTTGTTTTCAATTTTTGGCAAAATAAATGTTGCCGACTTGAGTGCTAGTAGTCCTATGTATGTATTGTAGTATGTAGATGTTCAATTCAAGCTGGTTCAACAAAGCTGACTGCCCGGTGTAGGGTTTGACATTGATAAATGTTTAATTTATTTTGCATTCTCAAGCTACATGACAGACCCCCACACTGGCGGCGTCTTTTCAGCGTCGTCACAGAAGAAAATAATAGTACTAACCCGTACAGAAAGGACACTCACCCCCCGCGCCAAAATGAGTTCCCTGCCCGATATAGCACCCCACGCCCCACACCCCGCAGGCGCCGCGGGATTCCGCCGGTGGTGTTCGGGGGTGTTTTACATAGCGCCTAGCGCCATTGACTTGTAGTTGATATTCAGTTGTTATTCAAAAAGAAGTAGGTTGTCAAAATGCGTTTTCTGTATGGAGTGACCGCCCAGTGGCGTCGTCGTTGAACCAGCGTTGACGCGGCGTTGACGCGACGTCACGTCGAAGTGACGCCAGCGCTGCGTTTTTTTGAAACACGATATTTTTTTGCGAACACAACTTTCTTTTGTTTCACTCGCTTTCCTGCCTATGATTGTATGCGCGACGGCCAGCGCTGGCGTCGACGACACTCGAAAGACACTCAAAAGACACCAGTAGTGTGGGGGATCTGTAAGCTCTTGTTCCGCGTTTTGTTGTTTATGATATTCGTTACCATATTATGTTCGTCATAAGTAAAATTACTCACAATATGTTTTGTTTTACGGTTTTATAGTGATGTTTCCTATTACAGACTAGCTCTCCGTTTTTCTCGTGAGAATGACGAATTTTTCCGCGGTAAAAGGTAGCAGCTATGTAGTTTTCCAAGGTCTATTTTATTTTAGAAGTTTAATTATAGTCGGCTTAGTAGTTTCGGAACATATTTAATGTAAACAAACAATCTAATCTTTCCTCTTGATAATATTAGTAGGTATATTGATACACGTATTCTGAACATTGTATTGTTATTAATCTTTGTTTTCTTTTTTCTGCAGGTAAGCGTTTTTTGTTTCAAGCAAAGTGTTGGTAAGTTTGTAAAAAAAATACTGGTTAAACTCACATCCAAACTGATAAAAAAAAGGCGGTCGTAAATAAAAGTAAAACGAAATGTTATAAGCTGTATAACAAAACGTTGAAGTGTAAAATATGTGCGAACAGCGATAATAACTAACCGAGCACATTAAGTGCTCTCGTGGGACGAATTGGAAAGCAAACCCTTTCTTTTTGTATTTATTACATGGGGTTATTTATCACTGAAACATATCAAGGACTCCCCGATTCCAAAAAAAATGGGTAGTTAAAAACATTTCAAGGTATTTTGATATTTTTTTCTAAAATATCTTTTTATGTTATGGTTGTGGCTGTGTTATGGGAGTGTGTTTGAGTTGACTTTATTTCATATCTGCCCACCAAAATTCAAGTTAACTCCAAAATACCATAAATAGATCAACACATTAGTTGATCAAAGTATTAAGAAAGTAAATACTTAAATGTGGAATAGCATTTATATTTTTTAAGATAAAGTGTAATTAAAATCTTGTTAAATTATACTCGTAATAAACTAATGATAAAACAAACTAAAAATGTTTTCTATTGCAAAGTAAACGAAAATAATATTGGCAAAAAAATGCATTGTTTTTTATCCTACAAATTGCCTCATTTAATTAATCAAGCTGGAATTGCTATCCGTTGTACCTCATATTTTCACCACACGCGTTATGGTTTGTGTATAAAAGACCGCATATTATAGGCGACATGCTCACATCGTTTATGGCATGCCATTATTAATAAAAAACAATTTGATGGCAGTACAAACATCAAAGTTCTCGTTAATACTATAAAAGCGAAATTTACGTGTCTGATGCTAAAACTTGAGTAGTTACGAGGCTCTAGATTAATGGATAGAAAGATTTTACCAAAATATCTCTAAATATATGTTAAATATTGCTCATAACATCTCTACGCTTACACACATTTTGCGGCTAACAAAAATAGAGACCAGCCATAGTTGTCTTGGCCACTAGTGTTAGTTTGTAGACAACTAGATTTATCCAGCCTCAAACTTAACTTTCTTGTTTATCGTAAAGGTTTTTGACCCTCTGGGCACATTGGAAACTTATATTTGCAACCAGTTGCCAAAGAAAGAAAGATGTTCTTGTTACTCATCGTTTTTGGCTACTAGTTGAGCAACAAGAACACCTTTTATTCTTTGGCAACTGGTTGCGAATATCAGTTGCCATTGTGGCTGGAGGGGTTTTTTAGGTTAACCTGTTTCATCAACCACGGTGTCAGAAATATTGAGCCGCCTATGGCTTCTGACATGACTCGTATAACGACTACATCCGCAGATAGCAGCCGGGACCAACGGCTTTACGTACCTCAAATCAAATCAAACTTATCCAAAAATATATATGCAGAAAACCTGTGAAGATACTCAAATGTGTGAAGTTTAGCAGCCGGCACTGAGCCACCGTGGACTAAGTGGCTAAGACCTGTTCACACAAGGTTTGCTTGAGCTCGTTTAAGCTGTACATAATGGGCTCATTTTAAAACATCAACGCTTGAAATTAAGATCATTGAGCTTGGGCAGGGACTTGAACCCGCACCTCCTGGGCTATCCGGGTCGTACAGGCGTACTTCCAATTGTACCACCAAGCCTCCGTACAAGCTCAACGAAATAATTTAACGCTTTCGATTTTTTTTACTACGTGCTTTAGAGTGCACATTAGAGTGCTTCGATTATAATTTAATAGTATATACTAACAGGCGTCACCTGTTGAAAAATCAATAAACTATCAACGCTTGATTTAAAAATAGTATAATTATCACCATTTCTTGGCTAAAAAACTTAAGCAATGATCTTCACAATGATCAGCCTGGCACTGTCTTTATCCAGCAACAACAAAACTTCATAAACATAACATGTAGGTAATTCCAATGTCTGTGACACCCTCTGTAGTTTGATGCCATAAATACGGATTAATGAGGTCTAATTATGTGGTCTGTTTGCCTTCGGCTAGCTCTTCTGAGATTCGGGGCACGTCCTCGGATGAGCGCCGCCTCACAATAAATTAAGCCTCGTTCCTTAACCTAACCTTTGTTCATCAAACGATTTGACCCCAAAGAGCTTTTAATGTCTAGATGTTGTTCAATGTTAAACACGTGGTAGTAAGACTGAAGAGATACTTAAAGAATAGACAAAATTTTACTCACTTTGTGTAGTAGTAAACTGGATTAAAAATACCTAATTTGGTTTTACGTAAAATACTTATGAATAATAAAGTAATTATGTATTTAAATAAAAAGTAGCATAAAGAATATTGACGTAAACGAGAATTCTAAGTATAAATCTTATAGCCATCGTTCGGGTGAATATGTGAGTGCCAGATCTCGAGTAAAGAAATTCAATTTTGTGTATTCCACAGTGAGGAATCGCTTCCAGAGGCGATGTATGGAGTGCTATTGTGCTACACAAAGTTCATTCAATTTGCAACAAATAGGTATACCGATCTATTTCACACATTTTGTTATTTGAATAAAAAAATATAAAGACCATTTGCTAAAGCTAAAAATAAACAGATTTTGAGCAATAGCGCTAGGTCCGTCTTTTTGTTTGAGTTTTTTAGAACAGAAGATTAACTTGAATTAATTTATACCATTCACCAATACTCTTATCATCATTATACTCAGTGGTCGGAATTTTCATAATTTTTATAGTTATTAATTGAATGGATCGACTGAGTATAATACATACAGCTATAATTAGTCAACTGTAACTGAACGCGTGTTATCTTTAGGAGCATTAGAACATAAGTTCCAAGATTACAATGCATTTGTAGAAATCTACCCTTTTTTCTGATATAAGAAGTGACCAGCGTGTGTAAAAATAATGGCGACATAAAAGTTAAGAGACTATTCTGGCCGCTATTAAAAAGGCGATAAAAGAATCGCCTAAGGGGAAATGTCCCCGCGGTCTCTATACGACCGTCAGCTTACTGCCAGACTAGTGTTGGTACTTACTGGAAACTTTCTTGCAATGTAAAAGTAAATAGTTCCAGCTAGTTCAAATAGACAATCAGACCCTGTGCAAGTATTTTTCGAAATAGGTGTAAAAGTTTAGAAAGGAACCATACTAAAATTGTGTATAGTTCCGTATAAGTTGAGTTTTTACTTGGTTTGTTTATATGTAAATAAAATGTAAATTAACCAGTTCAGTCCTGTCAGTTCCTCGTGGCGTTCTTATTTTACTGCTAGTGCGTGGAGCCTAGGGAAACTTTAATCTTCAGCCGCTCCTGACGACTCGCCAAGGTCCTGGTGAGCCGCAGGCGCGACAACTTTAACAAGAACTGCTGTCATATGTATATGTAGGTACCGTGCTAAACATTAAAATTTTCAAACAAATTGGAAAAGTTGATGACCAAATAGTTTCAGTAACACGATTTGTCATAGCGCGTAGCGCGATACGGATTTGCTCATTAACTAATCCAAAACTGGTTATGGTTGTTGTATCGTTCTTAGATAGCGCGATCGGGGCCCTGTATTGTTTATGTAACTATAGTCAAAGAACACAGTAGTTGCTACCAATATAAAATGTCTTGTCTATTCTGGATATAGTATAATTATGCTAGTGTTGGCTTTGCCTAGAATATTTCTGGTTGCCTCGGTCAAATTAACTTATCGTTAAATGTAATTGTACAGTTTCTGACGATCTATTTTGCTTTTGCTCCAAAATTCGATGATCACCCAAAGTTCTTATCTTTACTTAATCGAGTGTGATTTAACTTTCAAAAGTATATTTTTTAGCCTGAGCCTTAAACTATAATCAAGTAAGTTTTTATATTTATAACAGAATTTGTGTAAACTTACGAATAGATAAAGACAAACTTGTGACGAAGTTTTTCGGCTGTAATTTAAGAGGACATTAGCTTTCGACTTGAGCAAATAATAAGTCAAATTAAGGGATAAAAGTTCAAAGGAGATAATTCATCTCATTTCTTTTCAATTAATATATATCCTACTGTACAAAAATTATAATAGTCAAAATGTGTTTATTAAGTACCTTTCCGCCGATGCTCTTTGTACCAAGTTTCATCAAAATCGGTACCGTAGTTTTAGATATTCAATTATTAAAAATAATTTACATATTTTTGTTACACCTTGGGTTACATAATTGGGGTTTAGTAAGGATCCTTAATTTTTTTTTTAATAATAAAATATAGCCTATGTTACCCGGACATAAAAAGAAAGAAAGAAAGAAAATATTTTTATTTGGCACCTTAACAAAAAACTAATCACCTCATTTCAGTTTCCCTTGACTATTTCAAATAGGAGCTATTATTTTATAGATTTTGAATCCACCTACATTCACAGCAAACCACAGGAATTTAAGGAATTTTTGGTTTGGACTTCTACTGAAAGCCAAACAATCTGAACTCTGCGGTTGGCCACAATGCATTCGCGCGAATACGTCGGCTCACTCACCCTAGACTGATTTAGTTCGGCGAAATTTAGCCGGTTTAGATATTTGTGGCGAGTGTATTAGATGACGAGGTAAATATATTGCCCGCGTTTTTTTGATGATATTTTCCCGCGGTAAAACTATAGAAACTGTTGACCGGGGATATAAGGTACCACCATGCAAAATTTCATTCAAATCGGTATAGACATTAGCCTGTGCAAACGGATATACAGAGAATCTTACATTTTCCGGATATGTTCTGTATCACTTCTTACATCCCTCTGACTCGGTTTTTAGTAAAAAAAATCTATGTACAGATTTTCGACTTCTACAGGTTTTTAAATAGATAGAGAATACAGAATACACAGAATCATTATACAGAATCTTGTCAGTATCAGAATCTTCTACTTGCACAAACTTTTTTTTCTAAATTAGTATACTTAATATTTTAATTTTCCTTTTTTACGTTTTCTAGTATCTGTAACGAATAGATGTAACGTAATATTTCATCCCATTTTGTTTGGCGGTTACCACGTGAACAACAAAGCTACTTTCGTATTCATTGCTTCATGTAGCTTGCAAATTTTCTTTTATGTCTGATCCACTATGCGGTAGGTAAAAGGAACTTAGATATTACCTTTCACTAATACCAATTTTCATTCTTTCTAGCAATCAATTTTTAAAAAAGCTGTCTCGATAAAGTTCAACACTTATGGTGAAGTATATTATCGTGTAGAAATCTGTTTACACCTACAAAAAATTTAAAAGTAGTAATTTTGAGCCCCTTGGTGTGGGCGAGTTGATAATGTAATCTATAATATAAAAATGAATCATAAAATGTGTGTAACTCAACAACACCTGGACCAATTTAACCAATTCTTTTTTTTAAATGTTTGTTAAAGTCCAAGCATGGTTCTTACGAAGAGAAATAAAAAAAAATACCTCATTCTCACGGGAAAAATTTTAACGCGGGCGGAGCCGCGGGCGGTAAGATAGTGTAAAATAAAAGCATACGAAAATGGAAAGGAGGAATTTATGTTCTGAGGGGCTACTCTTGGCGGGCATATTTTCAAAAGTAGCGGTCTAAAAATTGACGATGAAATTTCAAAGATTACGAAAAATTGATTGACAGTATTGCATTGGGTTAAAATCAGGTTCGAAATTGATTTCAAGAGTAGAGCCCCTGTTATTCACGTACCGTCAGTAGTTTCTTATGCGTATGCAATAAAGTATTATTTACGAACTCACCACCCAATGGCCGTCTATCTCCTTCTAATATCTCCTTTATGCGACATTAGTGCCAAACGACGAGTGTATATAAATGCGAAAACAATGCGTGAACCTATTTGCCTCCCTTACTTATTTGTTCTATATTTTATGTCCCATTACCAACGTACAAGGACGTATTATTTACCTACACGCCAGCGACGTCTGTCTTTGCGTAGCCCTTAGGCTCTAGGCAAGAAAATTTGCTGAAAGTAAAGTCAGTTAACAAAGATAATCAGATTGCGTAAAAGGTCCACGAAATTCGATATCAGTAGAAAGGGTTTATCAGTTAGCTCGCGAAACCCTTTGAAGATAATGAATTAAAATTACACAATGTAAATACAATTTTATTTTCTTATTTTTCTGACTCAAAACGTAATAGAAATAATCTTACAAGTCAGTATAACCAAAAGAATTATAGTCATATTTAAAAATCAAATCGTAGAAAGGTGCTACGGCGTAGCTATTGCTACGAAATTCTACAAAGGCATGTTTCTGAGTTTCTTTGCCGCTTCAATAGTTCTCTTTCCCGTGAATTGAGTTATATTACGAGTAATCCTTTAAATTAGAAAAAATATTTTAATTTTTTTGCTAGTTTGGAACAAATATAATAATAGGTACCTACAGGCAAGAGCACGCTAAGCTGAACACTTTGAACTTGTACCGTTTTTATGTCCGTTGAAAAAGGGAGATAGCCTTAAACTTAATGTCCTGCGCTTAACCGTACCTTCTGTAGTCAGTGACAAATTCTCATTCCTCTGTGGCCCAAAATATTCCCAGAAACGTGGCTAAATTAATCCCGTAGTAATTCCCTGTCCAACTGCCGCCATTTGTATGCGGGCATACATGAGCCGATATGAACAGATGAAACTACATTTCCATTGAATATAACTACGACGGCCGCCGAGGTACGTCCGTTTTGTCAACTGACTAACCATTCCAAAGGGTAGGGCATCGTTTAAAAGCTCATTCGATACAATATTCTTCGATTTACCGTCATGAACTCAGTATTGCACTCAATGGACGAGATTTTTTTTTAAAGAATAAAATATTTTTCAGGATATTTTAATAAATGAAAAAATATTTCCTTTGTTTTATTTATTTAGTAGTTATTATTTATAGTTTTTTTTTATTTAACAGTCAGAGGGAGATCTTCTTATTAAGCATATTTGTATTATAAAATTAAAAAAATAAACTTAATTTAATCACTATAATTAGCTTCACTATAAAGCAAGAACTTCATACTAGTTAATTATTATGATAGCCCAATAACGTACTTTCTTTGTATATAATACATGAAATGTAACTTGAATTAAAATGTCTTTTGGCAGGGAAATGACGTTTTCATCTCAGCTGCTTATTACCTCGACCTGTTATTGTTTTAATTCGCCGCTCGTCGAGGGCTTTTACGTGTCTAATTGAATATTTCCCGGTAGTCCCATCGCCGCCGGCAGGAATGTTCGCTGAATAATTAAAAAGTCATTTCTTCACAAATCTACTCTCAACTCTGATTTATATGTTTTTCCTTGTTGCAAGCGGTTCAAAACAAAAGTTTTATTCGAGTTACTTGGTTCGCAACATTGAATATCTTTTTACGATCTTACTAGCTCTTTCTATAAATAAAGAGCTAAATATTAATACGTATCAATTTTTATTTAGACTATATTTATACGAAATGGACTACCTATAAAGTAAAGAAGCGGTCGTACTGGCGAGAGTGGCTGAGAACAGAAATGAAATGGCAATGATGGTGGCTGACGTCCGTTAAGTTTAAGTGCGCATTTCACTCTGCAATCTTTCTTTTCCACCATTATGTAGATTGGCTGGAAGAGATCTCTTAGCTTAAGGCACTGGGCGGTCACTCCATACAGAAAACACTTTTTGACAACCTGCTTCTTTTTGAATATTAACTACAAGTAAATGGCGCTAGACGCTATGTAAAACACCCCCGAACACCACTGGCAGAGTCCCGCGGTGCCTGGGGGGTGCGGGGCGTGGGGCGCTATATCGGGCGGGGAACTCATTTTGGCGCGGGGGGGTGAGTGTCCTTTCTGTACGGGTTAGTACTATTATTATCTTCTGTGCTTAAGGGTCAAATTTATGTTTAGTGTGCAACAAAGAATATATAATTGGGTTAATTTGACAACTAACGTGTTTCGTAACACTGACGTTTGATAATTGACATTGCGAGTAGGGCGCTAATACCGGAACTGTCTCGTACTCATGCTCGGTCGCTCGTTTTCCGCAAACTTGTGGACCTTACGACCCCCCTTTGCATGCATAATGTGTAAATTCCGCGAATATCCTCCTCAGCGTATATAAATTTACGACATCAACCGAGTCTCAACCTTAAAGTCTGATTGAACGCTTGGTGGGTATAGACCCGCATTTGTTTAGATTATCCCTCTGTGAAAGTCAACATAAATTTGCCATCTTCTCGATATTGCAGCTTACTTATATGCCTACTGCTTAGCTTTTATATTGTAAAACAAAACAGTCAAGTATTCCTTGCTTGCTTATCGTGTGGAATTCGTGACATGAATCTACCTTACAAACTCCTGTGTCAGAATTTTAGGGTGAACTTGGCTTCTGACATGGCTATTATCACGAACCATCGACTGTACGAGCCGTAGCATGGAATGTTTTTTTCGGACAATCAGATTATTTACCACGTAATGTTCTAAGCAAAATGTGGAAGGAATTACAAACTATTTCGGGACTCGAACCCGGAACCTCTGTAAAGTGGTGCGAGCATTTTATCACTCGGCAATGGAGGCTGTTAGTGTTCCTAGTATAGGTGAAATATAATTTGCGAAGAAAACAGAGTCTGCTAAGTGATCTCCAATACTTTGAAAGGTTCTGAAAGTATCTTAAGTTATCGATGATAGTGATGTAAGCTAAAAGCCTGGGAGCATTATCACGCCATTATAGCCAAATGCTGGGCGCAAGAGAACGTGTGAAACGGCGGGTTTACTTCATAAATCAAAAAGTTCAGGAAGCGACGACTCTTAACATCAGTTCAGAAACAAAGGCGCCAGCTTAGAAAATAACAAAGAAAAAGAAATTTAATATTTCCTGCCCTGCAGCTACGCGTGAATCATTGTTATTCTGTTGTTTTAGTAATTCTTTATTCTTGCGGAATTGAAATGTATTTTTTTAATGTGAAAAAGTTATTTAGATGTTTTGACAAAATAATATGATATTTTTGTATGGTCTTAATATACTTAGAGTTGCATTTAATGTTACTTACTATAAAAAAACACTTTAAATAAATCTATATATTTTGACAGACCAATTAGACCGTGAAATCCGTTTGAAATGAATTAAGTCTTCTTTACAACCCTAAGGGCAGAGTAAGTGCATCATTTACATGCAAACAGGAGCCGGTTTTCCGTAAATTTGCCTTGGAGCGTCCCTACCCGGCATCATGCTAGTCTCTTGGCTCGACCACTGTTTGAGTTAGTGCTCTATGACGCGGTGTTTGCCCGCGCGGCTGCCAGCTGGACTCAGGTAAATCTACCGACAGTCACTGACGATGTTTGCTCGAGCTGCTACACTCCTGTATTCCATATACCGCAAATTGTCCACTTTCAATTTAAGATATTGTTTATGCGCTCTCCACTGAACTACTGTTTACTACATACATGGAAAAGACACAACCGAACCGCACTCATACTACATACATACTCATAGATACTCACCCGAGATCGCGATCTTCAACTTCTATGCCGTTTGTCTTTTGTTTTTCTTCTCGCCGTGCATTTCGTTATAGCCTCCCTCTGCCGCCGCCATGTTGGCGCATAGAATGTATTCTTACAATAGGTACTTGTTATTCCTCAATAGTCACTGACAATGTTTGCTCGAGCTGGTACACCCCTACATTACATACGAGTACTTCTCATAGTACCGCCGAGTTTCACCCGCAAATTGTCCACTTTCAATTTAAGCGATATTGTTTGTGCACTCTCCCATCAAATTGACAAAAACCAATCGATTAATTTGTGGTTAGCTGATGTATACGCATTGTGTTTGAATATTTTAAAGATTAATTAGCATTATCGCTTCATTATTGATAATGGGATTGAATAGTTAATTTACTACACCGTGAAATATTAACGGTTGAAAGTCTTTGGAGGGTGATTTTACTTGTTTTTGGTTTTACTGCCCTTTCATATAAATGTTGTATACCTACTTACCGCACCGACATGTATGGATCATGTCTTTTCCCTGATTTCAGTGTTAGTCTTTTAATAAAACTTATTCGTATAATGAGTAGAATTATTCCTCAAACGCTCCTCAACGGATATAACTTTACGGTGTTTAAATACCTGGCTGAACGATTGTAACATATGAAATATTTCGAAAGCCGTGTTAGCGTACATAAACAAAAGGGAGCTCAACAATTTGTCTTATCTCGGAAGGTATCCAGCATAGCTTGCTGCGGCTCCGACGTACCACCGAGATAAATCTTGCTTTGTCCGAGCACATTATGCATGCTAACGTCTACCATTCCTTTACTTTCTGAACATTGCTCGCTATTCCGGTCTTCTTATAGAAGATTATGTAAGTGCAACTTAATGAACTAAATTGGATGATGGACGAAAACAAAGACTCTCAAAAAGCTCCTGACTTGATCAAAAGAATAATATGCTTTTGAATCCAGAAAAGCGAGAGCATTGACTATAAAACTTAAAAGAACTTGACTGTCTAGCTCTCCGGCACGGATCCTATCAGGGCTGAATTATTCGGTTCGAGTACTAACTTGGCGCCTATCTTAAAGCAATTATCTACTGGGATTTAAACCCTTCCCCTAATATTTCAGAGGCGATAATCTTGCATAAAAGCGGGGTTTTGTCACTCGGCTGGGCGTAGTATATTAAGTTAGGAGTTGCCCTCATAAGCCGAAAAGGCCGAGCGTCGTAGCTGTTTTGAGATACGACCTGTTCTATTCCAAATTGTAAGCTCATATCTCTGCTGGTGTGAAAATCGTTTGACCTTTTCAGCTTAGTATTAAAAGCATTTTGTAAATTTTAACAAGTTTCCAATACATTACTGTTATTAGAAATGATTAAATACTCGTCAAGAAAAAGCGCGTGTGTTTATGTATTATATATGATTAAACATTTTATTATGCGTCAATTCGCTACAATGAAGTATATTAGTCTGAAAGCTCTGTAGCTTTCAGACTGCTTTATTTGCTCATATTACTTGACTGTCCAAGTAATATAAGCAAATAAACTGAGATGTAGCAACCATTGTTGAAAGCAAAGACATTTTTCTGGGTAATTTCCGTAAAAAGGCGGCTAATGTGGTAATAGTGGTTGTAAGACTTGTCAGTCGACTGACGAGCCTTGTCGGGTGACATTATTGACTGCGGTCGACGTCGCCAGTCTCGCCAGTCTCGCCAGTAAGCGACGCGCGACAGTGACGGACGATCGCACTGAATGCGAAACGAAACTTATTGGGGACGATTTTTCAATGTCACCCGATGCACGCTTAATACGGATCCTTTTCTCATTTAACTTACTTTGCTAAAGTCTCTTCATTGGACTGTTTGTGACGGAGGTTACCTATTGGATGTTCTGTAAACTGTCTTTTAAAATTATTGCCTTCTATTTTGGTACCTTTTGTCAGCTCCATGGGTTCCATGTCAGATTCAATCTTGAATTTCTTTTTAAATTGTGTTTTAAGTATTTTGTAAAGATTTTGTTAGACAGTCTCTAAATAAAAGATCATTAATAAATATAAGATAAAGCCAATATCAACTTTTTTTACAGAGTTGCCATCTAAAATTCGATCCCTCTGACCTTGCTGTACTATCATTGACTTGAACTTGTTAGTTATCTAAAGAGAGGGACGCACAAATTTGCCGGTCGGCCATCCCCCGGCGCGAACCTGTAATTAAACTGTAAATTACCGCTAAGTGCACACCCGGCCCGAAGGTCGTATCGGTAGACTCTCCCAAGAATACCAATGAACCTTCACCGTAATCAAAAATTTATTCCGCTCTCCGAGTACAGGTCGAAACTCGAAATATATACCCAAATTGCCGTTCACAAGTTTATCTCTGTCATTCGTCTCCCGGCCTTTCAAGACGAATTCCTACCTTCGCAGCATATTTAAAATCTTAACGGTTTTGTTCATTTCGATTCAAATTTAATTGATGTTATGAAATAATTGAGCTACATTTTAATGTTCATTCCTGTTTCAGAGGAAAATGTTGTTTATGATAGACTTGTGGATATAAGATTAATGGTTTTAGCTTAGAGTATAAATTGAATTTTTTTTTATTCTCTAAGAGTTTTAGTAAGTTAAACAAGATAGGTAATACCTGTACTATTTGAAAAATTATGCTGCTGGGTACAGCGGGATTGGTCTTGCTCTAGATTTTGCTTAAAAAGATAAATAGCCACACCTACTTTACATAGAGGAGAGCTCATACATTAGCGAACGAAAATAAATACCTAATTAGAGACTGGGATAAAATGTTAAACTACAACCGAAAATTTAAGCATTCAGTAGTAGTATGCATTTAAAACAAATATTGTTTAAAATTATTTCTCGATAAAGTAAATTTACTTTGTTTTTTTTTTATATTTGCTTTTTAGTCAAGGTTGTTAAAAAAATGAAAACAATTATGAAACAGATAATTTGGGGATAGTTCTCTGAAGTCGGGTGTTACGAATAACCCGGTTAGAAAGAATATTTTAATTGGAGTGGTTGCAAAAGTTTCCAAACAGCCTACAGTAAGTCTGTTGTCAATGAGCAATTAAGTCAGTTCAGATATTCGTGAAGATATTAACGAAGTCGCGACAAGAGAAAGCGATCTTGCTGTCAAACTTTGCCATCGTCGTTTAGCTCGTAAAAGAACGTAACTGCTGCTGTGAATAGATAATAAGGATTTTATTAAAATTCCTTGCCCTTGTTTTGCCATTCTCAGGGCTCGGCGTGGCGCACCGCCTTTGTTCTGGTGGCATGCGAGCCCAAAACCTTCTGAATTTTCTCATCGTCGTCTCCAATGAAATTTCACTGCTTCATTTTATAGGCCCCCTTTTGTTGTTGTTTTATCTATGTCAACATTCACTCCAACTTCGTTTATGACAAAAGAATTTTCGTTTTCCCGAGTAAGCTTATTTGTATACGAATAGGAAGTTGGTCGTTATGAGATCAAATCAATTGTAACTAATTTTGATTGATTTGTGTTTATTTTATCTCATTAAATAGTTATATTTGATAGTAAATTAAAAATAATGGAGATAGTGTTATTATCGTCTGTCATATAAATTGTAGCGTTGGACATCACAATTTTAATTAATCGCACTCGAAGCGAAATAACAACGGGAATTCAATTTTCTGGTTAAATGGATTGCTGGAGCTAACTGCGCGGCTGCTATGTGGCTCAGCTATTCAATTTTTTCCTTCCTCGGCGTTGTTACATTTAATTTATGTGGGAGACTAACGATCTCCCGCACTTTCCACTCTAATTTAAAAGTCCAATTTTAATTTTCATACCTGCTGCGGCGACCTTTTGCAAGAATTCGGGCGGAATGTTCGCAAGCGTCGTCGCTTCGTCGGAGGTTCAAGACTATCCCAAAGTATATCTACTTATCTTAAATACTTATTTATTAATTATCGTACACACACAAAATTATACTTTAAATATTATAATTGCGAAAGCACCTGTCGTTTTTTTGATAACACCGAATGTTTGTTCCACTTTCACGCGTAAACTACTGAACAGATTTAAATATTTATTTATTTATTTACTAATTTAATTGAATTATTAATAAAAATAGTTTGTACGTACTAATTTCTTCCAAACTTATTTTTTTGATCATGTACACGGGTCACTTACATAATGCTTTTAACCCTATAAGGCAAAACAACTTAATAAAATGCATTGTTTATTGGATTTTTGTTGAGGGTATAAGGTTAAAATTAAGGTGGCAATATAGTGGCCACTGCCTTGTAACGGTTTAAATACATCATTTACTAAGTTTATACGCAAATTGATTCCTCTAATTTAGCGTTTGGTCTAAGATATCGCCATTTTTAACCGACTTCAAAAAGGAGGAGGTTCTCAATTCGACGCGTATGTTTTTTTTTTGTGTGTTTGTTATAAGATATCTCCGCCAATTGTGAACCGATTTTCAAAATTCTTTTTTTAATCGACCAGGTTTACTTGCAGGGTGGTCCCATAAAAATTTCGCTAAGATCGGATGATTAAATTTGAAGATATGAGGAAATAACTTCTCAATTGACGACGCCGTTATACCCGATCGGTAAATTATTTTGGCAATATCTCGGCTTCTTATCAATCGATTTCAATATTTTTTTGTTTTATAGATAGAAGTTGTACTCAAAATGGTTTCATATAAATTTGGATTATATCTGATGGCGGAGTAGAAGACTAAAACCATGAAGGAAGAAAAAATTTTACGCGCCCAGATGGAGTAGTAATCATGCCTATATTTTGTATCGAAACCAATGCGGCCGCTCAGAGGGGTGGGAGGGTACTCCAAGGTGAAGAGTATAACAATATCTACACATGTTTATATGATGTTACAATTTATGTAAATAAGGAATATTAATAGCCATATTAAATTGCTATGCTTTCAGCTAGATTTATATTTTATTTGTAACTTTTTAGTGTAGGTTAGTAGGACCTTGAAGGCGGTTTTATATATTTTTTAAATTATCTTTTTATGTTTGATCCTTGTAGCCTGAGCTACTTATAGTGAAGTGCTCTCGCTGCGGAGTCTGTATTCCTGGAATCGTACAATCATAGTCTACTCATATTTAAGAGACTGATTGATTAGGGTAAATAATATTATCTACAGATACGTGCTTCAGCGATAAGACCACTCTTGCGCACTAAGTGCTCCAGTGTTATTATTCATGTTTGTTATTTTTGTGTGCAATAAAGTATTTTTACTTTTACTTACTTATAGTTAGGTGAAACAGAATTCAAAATAAAGGTATGAACACCCTTTTTACATGCTTTATATTAGCTTCACTTGTAAGTAACTATGTATGTAAGAAAATCTTGGAATCTTAATTTGACCCACTTCCCGGTCTTCGATTAGGATGAAATTTTGCACACGCTCTAAGTTCTGATGACAATACATGACTAGCTAAGAAACGTCATTACGAATCCAATATGGCGGCCTCCCCATTATATATATGAAAAAAATCTTGGAATCTTAATTTGACCCACTTCCCGGTCTTCGATTCGGATGAAATTTTGCACACGCTCTGAGTTCTGATGACAATACATGACTAGCTAAGAAACGTCATTACGAATCCAATATGGCGGCCTCCCTAAGATGGCGAACTGGCTGTTTGAAATCCACCCCCATGATATGGGTATCAAATGAAAGGGTTTGCTGTCAGGAATACGAAAAAAAACTGACTTAAATCCAATATGGCGGACGTCCAAGATGGCGGACAGGAAGCGTATTTTTTAGTTTTTTAAACTACCTATATATTATAATTATATTTAACTAACCGCTACTACGCCTGTGTCACAATATCGACTCATTAAGCTTCACAAGACTTGTTTTTTTTTGTACGTTACAATTTTAGCTCGCTCTCATTCAACGAACAATCTTAGTTGAATAATTTTGTTCTTATAGTTTTGTTATTGTTATTGTAAACTACCATCGAAATTTCAGCTAAAAATAAGTTCCATAAAGTGAACCAATGATTTGGTAAGGGTCCGGAAAAATTTTTGTAGACTTTTTTGAATTAGGTTTTATATACCGCAACTAAAATGTAAAAAGTAGACATTTGTTGCTATTCTCAACTGTCTTTATTAAATGTAGGTACAATGGTCAGAACAAGCAATATTTCACTCATTTAATGAGCGTTTCAGTTTACCTTCATAAACTTTTGCAAAGTATTCGAACGTTAACAACCTTTTTAACTTTGAATCGGATTTTAAAGTTTCAGTAGTTGGTTTAAGCCAGAAATTTCGATGAAGTTAACAAGCTTTTTTTACAAATTTAAAATCTATGCAATCGATAACTTGTTTCAAATTAATTCTAAAATACAAAAATATTGATACAATACTTGGCTATTGTTTAGTATAACTATAAGTAATTAAAAAATATACAACGCGGTACTTTTTAACTTAGAAAAACTAAAAAAAAGACAGTTGTAGTACAACCAGAAAGTTTTTAAGTCACACTGTTTATAGTTGTTCCAAAATGATTGCATTTTACTAAAAATGAGTTTTGTGAGACACAATGGTTCAACAGCAACCAATTAGGGTGAGCAGAGCACCCGAGGCGTGTCGATGCCATCACCTGTCAGATCCACTTTTGGTTTATATAGCCTGCTCTATTTATAGTCCTTCGGTCTGCCGATCGCGTTTCTAATTCTATCAAACAAGCTCTCAATAGTTAAATCTATTTCTAAGGTAGAAGCTGAACTTACTTGCTCATAAATATTTGAAGACAGGTTATCGCTTTTACCAATGATATTCTACATGCCTAAACCCTTACTTTCGCAAAATTGCCTCAGTCCCGAATATGAATATCTACGTTCCTTTGTTTAACCCTATCAGGGCTTGTTCGATTGATTCCATGGAATTTGATATCTGAAGCCGTCCTCGACTGTTTTGAATGCCCTAAAATGTGGGTGGGTTATATCGAAGCCCGCCAAGTTTTAGATTAATCGATTACTGTGCGGTAAGATTGGGTAAGTTTAACTAGCTCTTGGGCGAAGCAAGTTTCCCTCATTTGTCAGTTTACATGTCCAACTTTAGCTGACAAGAAAGATTTGACAGCATCTGTATTCGCTAAAATATTGCATGACTCCATCGCTTGAAACTTTGTACAATTTGATAACCTATAGTAAGGTTGTTTAGTTTAAAATTATTTGCCATACTATTTACTTTTGTTTTCTTGAAATTTATGAAACATATAGGAGCTTTTTTTAATTTGCCTGAAAATTGCATCAAATTAGCTTCACATCACAAACACCTAAGCAATACATAAGCGACATCAGTTTTAAGAAATGGGAGTAAATGAAAGTCAAAGCAGTCTCCTTGACCAAAGTAGGTCAGGCAGGGAGCTTATTGTTCATTTATTAATTATTCTCATAAAAATCACGCAACGTAAAACGAAAACCAAATTCTTAAAAATTGACACAAGTATGTAACAGAAAATCAAGGATGTTATAAGTACTACTGTATAACATCCTTGCAGAAAATACAAGGTATAGAAAATGTAAACAAAAAATTTGACTTCTATGAAAATATGATCGATGCTTATGGCAGTTCTCAGAATACAAAGAGGTTGGAAAAGCGGCGCTTCTTGTCGGAATATTTTAAACTCGTGACAAGAGAGTTTGGAAAGCCGCTCTTCGTAAATTCGTTATTCTGAGCTCGTAACTTAATAAAAAATCTAGTTGATTATTAATGTTTTGATTGAGGACCAAATCACTGACAATTCGGAAATTCCGTAGAATCGAAAATGAAACAGGAATGACATCATTAATCTTCATAAATGGAAATGATATGTGGTGCAGGAAATCAATTTTCCAGTCGGCTTCGTGCATCGGCCGCTCGCAGGTTCGCACTCCCCATCTGCCATTTGACTTTTTAAAATATTCCGCCGAATGATTTTACCCTGCGATGCGAAAATCGGTCGTCGTCGGCAAAATTTCATTGGTTTCTGGGTCGATGCAGTGTTAAATTTAACTTTTTATTGAATTATTATCGCAAAGTAGAAAATCTGCGGCATCGCGTTATAATAGTATTTGTTATATTGACGGCCAGGTATATTTAACCCTCTAGCTCGGGGGTTAATTAGTTTGATAAAAGTAATATTAATCAGAATTCTGAATAAAATACTTTCTGTTAAGAATACTTTTGGTAACTGTTTATTACCTAAAAGTTATTTTTGGAGGCGAAAGTGAGGCTAAAGAACCTCGGATGTCTGATTCATCTGATATGATTCCGATGTTTCCTCTACTACGAATAATCTGTTTTATAAGCACTCCCAGAGAAAACTTTTGAGGCCTTTGAGTGAGTACCAGTAAACGAAACAGGTCATATACCTATATGTTATGTGGACGTAGCCAACACGTCGTGCAGCGATCTTGAAAAGGGTTATAAATGACAAGACGTTAAGGGTCGTCCTGTGTCCTGTATTCTATTCATGAACATAAAACCTTTCGTCCTCACTCACTTCTCCTTCAGTCAAATTTGGAAAGAATCCTTCCATTTTTTTAATCTTACCGATATTTTACCTACCTTATTCCCTACAAGGTTTCCTATAAATTGGTATAAAAGTATAATTATGAGATAGGTATAAAAAAATATAGTAATACTGAAGCATAGTTACGTTACAGGTTTACATAAACTGAATAACTTGTAATTTCATCCATAGTTTCCCTTGAAACAGATCGTATTCATCCGATTTCGGAGGTAAATCGACGGCGTGTTACTAAACACAATCCTCGTTTTGGTTATAGTCGGAGAGTGGGTCAAACTTGAGGAAAACTAGTTTGAAAATTGAAGACAGTTTGCAAGTAAGGTAACAAACGGTACAAGTATACTGCAAAGTCATTTAGAACTCAACTATCCGCCTCTTGACACCTTATACTCGGACCGAAACTTTCGGTAACGTTCTAATGATTATTTTTTGGTATAAGTTTCTTCTACTTTACTTGAGTGAACTTTACCAATCGCCCACACATTTTTAAAGAAGTTCGCATAGACCCGACTAGCTAATAAACGTGGTGATGTTCGCGTCTTTGAAAAAAAGCGGCCAAGTGCGAGTCGGAATCGCCCATGAAGGGTTCCATAGCAGCCAGTAACATAATATAAAAGTTTTTGTAGTTCGTTGTGACTTTGATCGATGTTTTAATGATAGTGAAAGGTAAATTGCGGTTTACGATTTATGACGTATTAAAAAAACTACTTACTAGATCTCGTTCAAACCAATTTTCGTTGGAAGTTTTCATGTTAATGCATATCATATATTTTTTTTAGTTTTTTCATTCTCTTATTTTAGAAGTTAGAGGGGGGGACACACATTTTTCCACTTTGGGAGCGTCTCTCGCGCAAACTATTCAGTTTAGATTTTTTTTTATTAGGAACCTAAATATCATTTTTGATGACCTATCCATAGATACCCCACACGTATGGGTTTGATGAAAATTTTTTTTTGAGTTTCAGTTCTATGTATGGGGACCCCCTAAATTTATTGTTTTTTTTTCTATTTTTATAAGAAAATCTTAATGCGGTTCACAGAATACATCTACTTACCAAGTTTCAACAGTATAGATATTACAGTTTCGGAATAAAGTGGCTGTAAATACGGACGGACAGACAGACAGACAGACATGACGAATCTATAAGGGTTCCGTTTTTTGCCATTTGGCTACGGAACCCTAATATATGGGGATTTTGACAACGATGTAACGAGGTGCCTTGCATGCCACCTCGTTCCTACCTCATTTCTCATCGCATTTACCATTTCTTTTTCGTCTAAATTTGAATATTTAATTTTGGAATTCATTCGTCATTCATTTATTGTCATCTTTCATTCATTACCTTCACTTTTTCATCAGGCCTCTTCCAACACGGCCATTTCGTAATGTATCTTTTATACAAAGCTTTTATAATTTCTTAAAGCTTGTATCAGTTTAAATCCGTAATGTGCGGAAAGTTTAAGTGTGAATACCTAATAAAATCGAACTGTGTTAGTCGTGTTTCCTTTCATCGCTATGTGCGTCGAGTTCTACACGTTAATTCATTTTTACTTTATCCCTGCGTTCACGCCTGAGGGCTCGCCCAGGATCTAGGCGAGCCGCGGGCGTGACAACCGGATCTATTTCCTCATTATTTTAAAAAGCTCCGTGTGAGAAAGGACTACATTTACATGCATAACGAGATGAGCGTTTCGCTCCCCTTCGAGAACGCAAATTTTGCGACCTAAGCAGCATAGTAGGTCAATTAAATAAATACTACTTTTGGTTTGCTGAAAAGGAATATGTTCTGTATCGTAGGGATAGAGCTAGTTCAGGTAGTGTAAAAAAGGATGGAGGAGGAGTAATGCTAGCGGTGTCACGCGACATTCCGTCTGTCCGCGTAAAAAGTTGGGAAACAGCCGTGGAGAGCCTGTGGGTGACTTTAGACATTGCTGTCAACAAATCTGTGAAAAAGCTCTCAATTTGCCTAGTTTATTTGCCTCCACCAGTAAAACGTGAAACATTATCAAATTTCTTAAATAGTGTTGATAACGTCATACCCTACACAGACGATCTCGTAATATTAGGAGATTTCAATCTTGGGTTCATTGAGTGGAGTGTTAAAGAAAACTGTAATTATATGACGCCTTCAAACTACGATAATGCTTTGGGTTATTCCTTGATAGACTTTATTAATAGCAACAACATAAGACAAGTAAATAATATCCGTAACAATGAAGGTAGATTTCTTGATCTAATTATATGTAATTCGCCACAAGCAAGTGTAACTTCCCCTATAAGCAACCTATCTAAATGTTACCTGCAGCATCCTAGTCTTCTCCTAAACATTACTTACAGCGGTGTTTCTTACCTACGTCCTAAAAACTGTGTCAGGTATAGCTATTACAGAGCTGATTACGATTCCATTAAAAAGAATCTTGCAAATGTTAACTGGCAAAGTACATTCTCAGGTTGCAAGAATGTTAATGAAATGGTGGCTATTTTCTATGACACCCTTAATCCGGTGATTGATAAATTTGTGCCCAAATGCAAGTCCAGAAAGGCCAGCGTCCCGTCATGGTTTCCTAATTCTCTTATCAAACTTCTGGCGGAGAAAGATAAGGTTCGTATTAGGTATCGCAAGTATGGGAACCCCCTCGATGAAATCGAATATAAATTGCTTCGAACTCGTTGCCACAAGCTGTATGATAAATGCTACCAGGACTACAAGAACACTATTGAGTTTGCTATTCCCAAAAATCCAAAACTGTTTTGGGGATTCGTTAAGAACAAACGCGGTGGCCATTCTGCTATTCCAGCCAGAATGCACAAGGATGGCGAAGTTGTGGAGTCGGGACAGGGTATCGTCGATCTATTTGCCTCACATTTTGAGTCAGTCTACTCGTCGGTTGTTCCTCCTCAAAAAATAGATGTGAACGTTAATAATATTTCTGTTTTTGATTTGTTGAGCAAATTAAGTTTCATCGAGAGCGACGTGCTAAAGAGTATTAAGAAATTAGATGCACAGAAGGGAGCGGGTCCTGATTCTATTCCCCCTATGTTTGTCAAACGTTGTGGTAAACTTCTGGCATTGCCGCTAACCTTAATTTTTAATCGATCGCTTGAAGAAGGTCTATTTCCTGAACAGTGGAAAAAAGCGCGCATTGTCCCTGTTTTTAAAAAAGGCAATCACGAAGACGTCAAAAATTATCGACCGATATCAATTCTATCGTGTTTTGCTAAGCTTATGGAGTCGCTTGTATGTCCTGTTATCACCTCATACCTTGAAAAATTTCTCTCAGATCAACAACATGGTTTCAGAAAAGGTCGGTCTACTCTGACTAACTTGGTGGCTTTCATATCGGATCTGTCTAGAGTAATTGACGGGGGTTCTCAGGTTGACGCTATCTATACGGATTTTAGTAGCGCCTTCGATAAAGTTAACCACCAGCTTCTTTTACAAAAACTAAAAATATACGGGATCGAAGGGTCGCTACTTAGGTGGTTTGAGTCCTATCTCTATAATAGACCTCAGAGTGTGGTGTTAGACGGTCATGATTCTCAGCCATATTTTGCTAAATCTGGTGTTCCTCAGGGCTCCCATCTTGGGCCAATATTATTTCAGATTTTTATAAATGATATTACTCATCATATTAAACATTCCAAATTCTACCTGTTTGCCGATGATTTGAAAATCTACCATACTATTAAGTCCGACATGGATGCGTCACTCCTGCAGAGCGACTTGAATGCTATTGAATCTTGGTGTAATCTAAACTGCATGACCCTCAATGTAAACAAATGTTTCCATATTAAATATTGTAGGAAAAAGGAACCTTCTGCCACTTTTTACCGGATTGGAGGCGTGGTTTTGCAGGAAGTCGACGAAATTCGCGATCTGGGCGTCGTAATCGATAGTAAATTAAAATTTAAGTCTCATATAGATAAAATTGTAAAAAAAGCTGCACAGATGCTTGGATTTTTGAAGCGAAATACTGTTGACTTTAAACGTCTAGAGACAAAAATCATCCTCTATAATTCCCTGGTACGCAGCCACCTTGAATACGCAAGTACAGTATGGAACCCAATCTACGCGATTCACTCACAACGAGTAGAAAGCATTCAGCGGGCATTCTCTAGGCATCTAGCTTATTGCAGCCCCGGATTTTCTCACAGACAGCCATATGTACAGCGTCTGGATAAGTTTGGTATGATCACACTTGCCAACAGAAGAATTTTGCTGGACATGAAATTCCTCTATAAACTGGTAAACGGTCATACTCGCTGCAATGACTTGATTAAACGAATTTCCCTTGCGATTCCGTACAGATACCCTCGCAACAAAATATGTAATTTTTTCTACACCCCTTTCTCTAAAACTAACCTTGGTATGCAGTCCCCGATCACTAGAATTCTACAGAAATACAACAGTATTAATGGCCGTCTGGAGAGCTTTGATGTGTTTCACGACACTCAGTCTAGGTTTATGAAGAGTGTCCAAAAATATATCAGGAATGCACTCTAGTATATTCATTCACTCTAATAAATAAATTGATCGCCCATCTTTCTAACTTAAAGAGATTGTACCAAATCAGGTAACAATATTGCGGGGGCTGGTGGTGGAACCCTGAGAGCATTAAGCTCGATTTTTGGTGATTGTTATGTACACTGTAATTGTCATATATATAAGCTTAAACTACCGAATAAATTGTATATTTAAATTGTATTATATATATGATGTAGTTGTACTTAAAAATAAAATAAAATAAAAATAAAAGGAGAACAGTAATTTTCTGTAGAAATGTATATTTTTCCCAAGTAATATTTTTAAGATTTTGATGTGATTAAATATATTTTTTTATAATTTCCTTGCGTTAAATGGGACATGATTGACGAGGAGGCATTCTAACTTTGATTGCGGGTATGTTCCACCATTTGTGTGTGACAGCGGACATGTTTCTCTCAAAGACCTTGCAATTAATAAGGATCGCGATTCAAGATATTTCTACTTGAGATTCTACCATTAATATAAATTCATACCTAAGTATTTAGGTACAGTCATTTATGTCACGCTATACTCGTATACTGCTCTATCTACATCTATATCCTGTTATAGCACAGAGGATAAAGTTATTTTTTTGTTTCTTACGAATAGGCTTAAAAACTTGATGACAAATGATTTTTTCACCAAAATAAAAGCTACATATTTAGGAAGTAACCTACGGTACTTTTTACAGCAGGAAAATATCTCATTCTTTCTTGAAAATAAATATTAATGTAGGCGGAGTCGCGAGGAAAAATACAGTTTATTATAAATGCGTGTGCGTAAAAATAGTTTATCATAAGATTTTAGGAAGGATAAAAGTGCTTTATTAAATTCGACCAAGAATTATGTTAGAATTTTGTTGCTCTTAATAATTCTGATAATTTTTTTGACCTTATTATCTTATTTTGGTTAGTTTTTGTAAATTGAAAGTATAAAAAGGTTTATGTGTAAATAATAAAAAGAAATCTTTTTTTAATCGAAATATTTTATTATCACGTGAACAGGTAACAAAATTAGTTTATTTAATAATATAATATTCAATCTATCATCTAGTAAGCATCCTTGTAATTGTGATTAAATATGAGTGTATATATATATTAGCAAACAAATTTTCCCCTTTACGATCCGTTTGCTTTCGCAAGATGTTTATATTTGCTTAAATTAAGTATGAGCAGGTTCCTACATGCTGTCGAAATGAAGGCGTTGGCAAAAATGTATCTTATTTTGCCAGGTGAATGTTAGCGTTATGTTTACTTGTTTACTTATTTTGAGCCTCAGACTAGCTATTTGAGGATCTACATGAGGCATAAAATTGTGTTTTAGTATCTGTTTGCTTAGCTCAGCTTATTCTTAAACTTTTTGTTTTTTGCCAAAACAAAAAGATAAACACTAAGCTGAGCCAGTTACAGTAAAACGTGAAAGAAGAACATTTTTTTTGTACTGTAATAAATTTACTTGGGAGAGTAAAATAATATTATGATTCCTTAAAATAAGTGTAATAATAGTAATATACTGTAAAAAGTATTAAAAATATACATGATGCCATTTAGGTAAAATAAACACTAAGTTATAATTTCCTACTACCAATTAAAAATCTTAATAAAAATACAAATTGTCCGAATTGAAAACCGGACCTTACTGTAAATTTACTTGGAAACGCTTCTTACTATATTGGATTTTTACAATATATTATTTTTTAACTAGATTTGACCTACTTAACAAGAGTATATTTTCGCAAACAAAAGCTCATCCAATCGTGGGAACAGCACCCAGATCGTTCTCAGTTTGTTACTTTCCGATTGTCTTTCGTGCTTTTACTTTATAACTCGCCATCAAAGTTGTGTGAGCATCAACAACGTTTTAGGTAGACACTCTAACAAATAACTTTGTTGTGGAGGATAAACGGACGGAGGAAACTTGGAGCCCCGGAGGCCACTTAAAACTTATGTGGCTTCGTTAACCATAGCCCTATATTCCGACTGCTAAGACCCTCCACTATACTGAGACCTACGTTCTACGTTATTAGTAATATTACGCTCTACATTATTAATATTACGTCACGAAATTGTATTCACAATTATTAGGGCTGCCTCAATAGTTACTATTACGTAATTTCTGTGTATGGAAAAATGTGAGTCATTTTATGATGGTAAATAGATTTTTAAGGTGATAGCGAGTGTTTGGATCTTCAGCAAGTTTTCGTAACACCCTTGTCGTCAGTAATAAATCTTATCACCTTCTAAAACAAACCCCTGATGAACTTTCATCTTAGCGGTGTTATACAATTATAAGTGTTACACTACGAACTTGTGAAAATCTTAAATTGTTACGGTAAGTCATAAACACGCACGGGAAATATATTTATCATCTTATTTATAAAAAATATTTACGATCTCTTCTAGACAGACTTATGGAGATATCTTCAGCTTGACCATTTCAGCCGAAATAGAGCCGCTGCTGGCCAAAGGCTCCCCCTTAGAGTACGAATAGAAAAATTTCTGGGAGCTCCCCTTAATGATCTCTAAGGTATTGAAAATATTTTGTTTGTATTGCTTGCTACTTATCATATGGGTTTTGAGGTTAACCTACCTTACAAATCCCGATGTCTTTGGTATTGCCGATAACTTTATATTTACTTACTAGATTGGCTCAGCGACCCAAAATGTGTCTTGGCCTCCATGTATCATTCCATAAAATGAAACAAGTCGTTGAATAAGTTGTGTTGTGTAACGTCCATCGGTCACTTTCAATTAGCTTTTATGAATACTAATTGGCTACGATGAGTGATGTATATTGTTTGTGGATTGTTTTCCTTTCTGTTGCAATAGCTTACATATACATACCACTATTTATTTGTGCGTTAATATTTAATGGGAAGCAGAACCGAAAATACTCTGTATCAAATGTTCCTTTTTTATTTTTTTATCTAACTGACACGTGCTTCCTCATCGAAAAAATTGCTAAATCATTAGCGTTGCTTCCTGTCACGTATACTTGCATGAAGCTCTCGGAAAGGGCTTTACGGTTTCGTAGAAATTTTGTATATTATCTACATATAAATGGAGGAATTACTCATTTTGAGTAAAGGATACATGACAGACCGTCGCCGTCGTGTTTTCAATTTAAATTGGCTGACTTTTTGCCTCAATTGGGCCCGATAAATAAATTGAGACAACTTGTTTCGAAGAACCCGTCTAGTGTGGTTTGTTGATCCAGATTTTTTTAATAATATGTTCTTGCTCTAAATTTAGAGTAATTTAAGACTCTAAATGGTACTGGGTTAGTCATACGTATAGATTGAGTAATAATAATGCTATAAATAATTCCATTTCTTTGGTTGACTCTTAATTTAATTGAAGCAGTAGAACGATTTTCTTTTGTTGCAGAGATTCCAAATTCGATATCGGGTTGTCCTAAAATTAAGTTGACCATAAATAATGCCAGTACCTATAGGAAAGTAAAACATAAATTATCCTTTCGATTTCCCAGTGTTACAATAACATCAACGTCTTTAAGTACATAAAGCATAAGACCTACTGAATACGCTCACAAAATTTCATGAGAATCGGTCTAGCCGTTTCGGAGGAGTATGGAATCGAACACTGTGACACGAGAATTTTATATATAAGATTTAGATAAGTACGTATTATTAACCTAATGGTGAAGTTTGGTCATGGTTATAATACAACCCCCATCCACTACAAGTCAGTAGGTGGGTACCCACTCTCGGTCCCAAACGACCTTTCACATTTTGAGGGACCTTAATGGTATGACGTTGCATTATAATATTATATGTACGATATTTTGTGTTATTTAATCAAAAAAGTTATTGATTCCTTTGCTGTATTTCTTACAAATGTAACTGTAGTATAAAATTGTAGCCGAATTGATGGTAAAATCATTATTTACTACTTATTACACCTTGGTGTCAATGAAGAATGTTAAAATGGACAGGAATAAAGAATATTAATTTCTAATTTAATAATTATGCTCCTTTTAACGACTTTCCGACTGCTATCCTCCAAATATAAATATTCAATTAAGTGTGTTGAATTTTAAATGACGACCGTTTTTAATTCTGTAAAAAGTTACACAAAACATGTTTTATTAGTTATTCTATACAGGGCGTGAATAACAGCTTTGTTAAAACAGAAAGGACGTGCTCAAACAACAGATCTGATAAACTTTTCCAAAGAAAGTTTTCCCGGAAACGAAAAAATTGTTGACTTTTTCATACAAATTTCAATTGTCTTAAACTTTTAAAAATTTCACGGTTGTTTTCATACCTATTAAGATCCCGGTAAATATCCCGTTCTAAATCTTAATTGTTCAACTGTCCTATTTAAATTAATATTTCGTATGGAATCAGTAAGAAAAGGTCCGTTTCGGAAAAAAACCCAAACTGTTGGCAAAGCATGTCCATTAAGTATTTATTTTATATAATTTTTAGAGTGTGCGGTAATTATTTGCTGTAGTAATTAATTTAGTCAAGAGATTAAATACATCGCTGAATGGGCAGGTAAACAGCGTTTGGCGTGCAATGCCCGCGCGCTACTATTTGCCTGGGGGAGAATTGCTATGCAAGACCTATAAGGCGTTTACTTTGCACTACTGCTCGCTCTCGTAAATTTACGAATTTAAAAATGTAGCTACGTAGGCAATTATTTGAAAATCAAATTTTCATTCTGTTCATAGAAAAGTTTTGACATATCACAACCTTTCTTTTCTATTTCTGTTTGTATTTTAATTAATTGCAATAATGCCCAAAATTAAATTAAATGTCACAATTCACCATACAAGCTCTGATTTCGGACATTGAGTGAGCTACATTGACGTTTCAATCAAACAAATACGTACCAATAACCTCTTCAATAGAATCGAACAGATTAAATGGAGGTGAAATAAACTAACAAACAAACAGCATAGTGCCAGTAATTTTGGCTACTTACGAAAATACGCAATCACAATACAAAACCAAATCTCTTGCAATTGAAAACAGAGTATAAACTAGTTGCTTATATAAAATTCCTAAATATCTATACATATATAAATGAACCCCTATTTTTCTTACACCCGTTTGCACTAACCTTAAGACTTTCTTTTCTTCTTCTTAAGATTTTCTTTTCGTAGTTTAGACCTAAGCTAACTAAAGCTTAGAAAAATTGGTTTTCACTAAGTCTAATTGGGCTCATAAAGTTAGGCAGAAACTTAGCAGTTTAAAAAGTCTGAAGGTTACAGCAAACAAAATTTCCACCAAATCTCTATCACCTAAATACTTTATGAATTAACTTAAGCGTTTCTTAGGTTTATGCAAACGGGTGTTAGTCACGCTATTACTTGAGGGGAAAAGCCTTTTAGCGCGGGTGGAGCTGCGGCCCGGAAAGCTAGTTATAAATAATATTGATTAGATATGGGTATTTCTCAAATTACATTAAAATATGCATGATCATGTGGGGGTTTTGTAAAGTAAGGTAAAATTAGCATAGCGAAACAGAATAAACTACTTTCAAACTTTGACTAGTTCCGGCTCCCAGTGGCCCAGAGGGAGGGAGGTGGGCAGCGCCCATACCTGCCGATAAATTGAATTTACCTTTAATTACAAAGTTCTACTTTTACCGCAAATATTCTATTAATTGAGCATTTAATAATCTTATTTTAATTCTAATATAATTAATTAGTAACCGTCATACATGTAGGTATATAAAAACCCTCTTTTTGCATTCGGGTAAAAAAAATAATTTGGCAAAAATCTTTCATTTAAATATTTTTTTCTAAATTCGGTCAGACGCGTGGTTAATGATAAATCTAATATAAAAAGCTTACAGAAACTTGGGAAAATCTAATAAGTAATTAGTATTTTCTTTATTTATTATACTATAATTATTTCGATTACATTGATTGATTAAATATTGATTACATTGATAAAATAATATTCCGATTCTAAACCCGCGTAAGCGCACTGTAGATACTACGGGAAACAAAAGCCCGTTTTCTCTGCAAATTAAATTTCAAATAGATTTTCTGTAATTAGTAATTGTTGCCGGCACTCTCGCTTCCTGCCCTCCTCGCTTTTAATTAAAAACCAACCTAATTTGAAAACTTATATCTATATTTCGAACTCGGAAAATCAAGAACGAAACGTTTGCATTCTTTTAGGTAAAGGTTCTTTAGAAAAAAATATAGCAAAGAACTACAAAAAAAGGTCAAACTTGCAGACGCAGCTGGTTTCCATACTTCATCCTGAAAAAATACGAGACTGTGTGAAGTGTTTTTTTTTTAATTTTTTTGGCGATTAGATCTTGTGTCTGGCAAACACACAAACGAAAAGATAGACAGATGATGTAAGTAAAGTATGTATATGTATGTAAGTAAAATAACTTGGACTTGATGTAGTATGATATGACTCCTGTTTTGATATTCTCTGGGAAATAAATCACATTATGAAAATAATAATGGTATTTTTACTGAGACTTTGGTCTTGTGAGGCATAAGTGAGAATAATAAGCTAAAATTTAGATACCTGTTGCCGACCGTAGCCTGTAAAGGCTGGCGCTGGCAGGCAGATATTCCCTGGAAGCACAGAATACAGCAGGGAAGTATCTGGCAGGTTGGCATCCCGTCTATAAGCGGATGCCATTAATTTCAGCAGCAAGGGAATCCAGAACGCTTGGTCTGTTCCCGACATGCCTTCTCGAATTACGTTCCGTGCCCACATAGCACCTAAACTCTCGAGAAAATTGCTAAAACGAAAATGTATATTTTTAGAAGTCGCAAGTTTTATTGTGCACAGGCGTCTCGAGTAATTTGACAAAATTTTATACGAAAAGAAAGCGTGTACTACCTACGCATAGCTATGAATAAATTATCTCGTGTCGTGAAGGCACGCTGTAACTTTAGCCTCATAGAGTTTATATTTAGCTCGGGTTCATAACCTACTTTGCGATTCCGCTTCTAATTTTACTCACGTTGGTTTAGGCGGTATTTAACCTTTTTCAATTATTATTTTTGTGAAAGAAGTAAAGAGTCGAGCTTGCTGTAATATTATAACTCGTAGAATATCCTCTAAAAATAAAAATAAAATAACAAGAAACTATTATGAAATAAAGAAAATCATTTCACCACACGTCTTTCAGTACATTTACGCCACTAGGTAGGTACTGAATACATATTTTTTATTATTTAAATTAATTACCAGTAGATATTGTATTCACACTGTAAAATTATGTAAAATAAAAGCTTTGTATGTTTCTATAAAATTCACTTTAATAAAATTACTCTGTCTATATAAGTAAGTTAAACAGAGTAAGTAAAGCTTTTAGGTTCTATTTTAAAACAACTTTTTTAAAATGCACAAATGAAATGAAATTTGGGACGAGCAAGTTACGATAAAATCACAAAGTGAAGCAGCGAAACCTATCAACATTGAGTTTTCCAGTGATTTGGCTGGTAGATAAATAGATCTTGAAAATAATTAAGCATATTTGAGGTCAGAAAATAGCGTTTCCTCGAATGACTATGAAATATCAAATCTAATTTAAAAAAATAGAACGTTAATCCTTTGCTAAATGTCAGGGTAAATGAAGGACAAAGTAACACATTTTCAAATTTGTAACATTAGTATGGATGAATACTAGATAATCGGATTATACATAATTTTTCGTCCAAAATTTATCCATAGCTTTCGCCATACTGCCTGACCGGGTTATACAGAGAGGTTAGAAAGCCGCGCTTCGCTCAGTAGTAAATTTGTTATTCTGAGGGGTTATACATAATTACGATGTAATATGCTGTTGTTTTTTATTTTTTCCGTAAGGGGAAGGCAAAGGAACTGAGCTATACAGCTTAATCATCATGGTAAATTATTTTCTTCAGAAATATTTAATTACGTCGATATTGATTTCAATAACGAAAGGCGCAATATCCATCAACTCCATCCATGTACACGATCAATTCAACCTTGTTCAGTGTACCGAGCGCGAACTATCAAAGAGGATATTAGCAAATTCATAACTATTAACAGGAAGTGCGGGCTGCGGACCTTCACGTGCCTTCACCGAAACATAAATAGAACTATGTCTATATTCACTACTAGCTTTCCGCCGCGGCTCCGCCCGCGTTAACAGTTTTCCCGTGGGAATGAGGCATTTTCCCGCAGTAAAAAGTAGCCTATGTTACTCAAGGTGAACGTAGCTTTCTAATGGTGAAAGAATTTTTGAAATCGGTACAGAAGTTTTTTAGTTTATTCATTACAAACACACACGCACACACACACAAATACAAATCTTTCCTCTTTATAATTTTAGTATGAAGCGTTCATCTTATACATACATATTGTTTTATTATTTTTAACACCTACTTTTTATCAATGCTACGGTATCATTTATATTTAAGTTACTTTTTGAAATACATCTGACGAATGCCTACTTATGCCTACTACACTCAACTAGTGCTGAAAAACGTGAACATGTTCAGAACTTGTCGTTCTAACTAGATTTTTTATATTTTTTCACTGAACAAGTGAGTGAAATGTACGGTCACAATTTTGTTACAATACAATAGCCGAAGTACTAAACTACTTTGTTGGTGTAACTACCTTTTCATGTATGAAGAAGACAATCTTACAATATATGTACAACCATTTTTAGTACAATTCCAATAGATAGCCTAATAAAGGTCTCGAAAAATATTTCCTTTGTTAGAGAATTACATAGTTTTGTCTCTACTAATATTATAAAGAGTAAAAAGTTTGATTGTTTGTTTGCATCGAATAGGGTCCGAAACTACTGGACCGATTTCAAAAATTATTTCACTGTTGAGAAGCTACATGATCCCTGAGTAACATAGGCTATATTTTATTAAAAAAAAATAGGGTTCATTACTAAAACTTAAATAATGATAACCAAGGTGTAAAAAAATAGCTAAAATATTCCTAATAAATGAATAGGCTCCGAAACGACTGAACCGATTTTCGTGAAACTTGGCACAAATATAAAATAGACCTTGGGAAGGAACATAGGCTACGATTTACTGCGGGAAAATTTTTCATTTCCATATTAACGCGGGCGAAGTCACGGCGGGAAACTAGTCTCATCTAATTAGACAAACATACACGACGCTACAAGTTAAATTTTTGTTCCCGTTTCGCTTCACGACTACAATCACCTAGAGTGGGTAGCTCTCATCTCGAGTAGTTTCACAATGCCTAGATAATTAGATCGTAATGACGTCATCCAGCCGCCAGCCGGCGAGCTACAAGCTTGGAGCAGACGAAACTTCGTTAGGACTGGAGCCGCGCAAACAACAGAACTCTAGGGAAAATGTAAAAAAAAAGGTTTTGGTGGGCATACTTACTGAGACTTTTCACTACGATCTCCATTGGGATCATTATTATGTATTATCCTATTTATCTGCTACGATGTAAATAAAACACTGGTGAACACAAACGGTGCTGCCATAAATATAAGTGCGAATATTATAAATCAAGGTCCGAAGTACAGCCGACAAGTCTTTTGCGGGAACTGGACGGATGCCAGGACGGCAGACAATGCTGTTATGAGATGTACTGGCGAAGTCATCGGTATGTTTAATAGAGACTAGCTAGCTAGTTAATAAGGATTCGGATATTTTAAAATAGGCTACAACACATACTAAAACCCTCAAACTCATGCGATAGATATTACTGCTACGGACGTGGGGTTCTTGATTTAGATTGACAAAAGTAATTAAAATTACTTCTCATTCTAAAAGCTCTAACCCATAGTGGTGCGAGACGCGCGATCACGCTCCGGTATCCGAGTTTATACTCATCCTGTATCACAGATTGCACCTGATTTCTATGTGACAGGCTGCATATGAACTCGGGTATAGTCTCGCTGCCTGCCCTTATTCGCGTCTGGGTAAGCTAAAGCACTCTTATAGTAATTACTCTACTCGAGTAAATTTTCTGCTACAGCCGCAACAAGCGCTATAATGTGAAAGCTGCTATGCCATATAATATAAAGTATATACATTTATAACTGATTATTAGTTTGAGTGAAAACATAGCCAGCAGGCCAGCATACGAGTACTAGCTAGCTACATAAATAATAATCATAAAAATCAGCAAAATTGTTTTCAGTCTAATCAAAAATATCCATACGCAAACTCTGAAAACGTTACATAAATGCATGATACCGTACAATTTTTCACCGGCTCCATCACAATTCAGAGAAACGTTGGAATTTTTCCCTCACTTTTTAGGTAATACGTTGGCTTTGCCGACCAATTCGAAACCAATTTACATTTCAATCGTTGGCTTCATGTAAAAACATGAGGCTTACGGAGAGCACCGTTGCGCTCGAAAGCTTATGAAATAATGTTACAAAGCGCCTAGTGCTCTCATAACCTTCCTTCCACAAGACCTTCCATTCATGTGCATATGAAGCAATTGCAAAGACTCTAATAAAATTTGTTGAATAGGTAAGTAGGTCTTGTACACAACTTTTCCGAGTAATTTCAAAGCTGCAGTACGTTTTCAAGAAACATTTCAGCCGGTTTATAACGTGGCAGGTATTTACGTTTCAAATACTTTACAGAGGCATTATACCAATGTCTTTATTTACATTGAAATTTCGTTCGTATAAAAGGTTTATATACTAATTCTATTCTATCAGTGAATTGCCTACATATACCTACTGATACGAATTTCTCAAAGTAACTTTCCTAAATGATTTTGATATTTAGAAGAACTTAAATGAAATATAAACGTTATAAATGGATTTCGGAAATATTTAACGAGTGTTACACGGGACAGTGTCAGTCGGGTTGCTTTGTACAAATTAGATATTTTGTTGACATTCATTACTACGTTGACGTTAAAGTAAAACTTTCGATGGCTGTTAAGTGGAAGGCGTTATGATTGCAGCCTTCCTATCGGAGTTCCGATCACTGCTACGTATGTAGTCTATGACTATGTATGTCAATGTGTTTTTTTCTGATAGCAAGGTGTGTATGACTTATGACGCTTTTACAGTTGAAGCAGACAGATGTAAGCTAAGCCAGCATGGTTTATTTTATTTTTTCTGTAAGGACCCATAAACTAATAAATCACTGACGGATTTATTATATGGATCATAGGGAAGAAAAATATTTCTTGTCTTTACTTGACTATTCCTTGCAAAAATAACGTTTTTGATACTATGTTACTAACTGTTGGTAACATAGTATCAAAAACGTTCTGTTAAAATACAGTATACCAATGTAAACATGCACTAAAGTTTTTCTCTAAACTTACACGGCGTCGCACGTAGAATGCCAGCCATAAATATTTCACCCGAAAGCTCAGTATCTACATTGTCTTCGGGATGTCGGTAGAGCTCGCTGCTTACCTGCGCTTATTTGGGAATTAGCGCTATGACTCTCTTTGGAACTTGTACTCGCTCTTGAATAAGCTGAGTGCGAAGTGCTGTTTGCTTCTGTTTTTATGAAGCCCTGGTAAATCCGTCAATGTATATTTAATGCTCTACTTTCAGTACAAAAGATTTTTCATTATCAAAATGCGGGGCTATGTTGATTTGGTATTTATATTTTTTATTTAGCGAGTAAGATTACAATACCCAACGGCAAATATAAAAATATTGAACATTCAAAGGCTTATGTTTTCAATAAAGCTTAGTAAATAAATCTCTATTAAGTCTATTTTAGCCGTGTGGTTCTAGGCTTCGAATTGAACTAACTCGTTCTAATAGCCTCCATATCGGATTTGCCTCCATAACAAAACTTTATGTCGAGGACAAGGGTTAAACGTTTTGAGCTTTGTAAGTCTCCATTATATTCTAAACGCGTATAGCATACAATGTATCAAGTAGTCTGTTGGTTCTATTATTTGGCTGTAAATACAGTACGAACCGCAGTCATGTCCCCGCAAATCCACAAAACATCGCAACTGTACTCTTTACTTAACATGCACAAGGAAATACGTCCCAGCTTCTTTCAAAATGCATTTGCAGCGTATGCAAGCCGTTGCATCGCAGATAAAGTTGCTAAGCGCAAGCCCCGGGCGTGCACTGTAAACTACTTTTATTCGACCATAACAATAGTCTCTGGGGTGCAGATGCGACGTATCGTAACTTGTATCACCGCAGCTTTCCTCCTCCAAGTTTTATCATTGATCGACAGCTAGTTGTGTTGATACTTTCAAGTGACAGCCCTGTAGCCTAGTTGGTAGTACGCCTGGTTCGAACCACGCTCAGGGCAAATTTGCAAAAATAGCTTAAATCTTTTAGATGATTTTCATCATCCCCCATCTTGCTATTAAATAATATATGTTGCTTATATGATTTCCAATCACAATAATTTATATTATTTTCGGATTCCTTAGAGTTATTTCCTTTTTTTTAACTGTAGCAGCTCGAAGTATTAGTTTCGTCGGACCTGCTTCAACGAGAGTAGGAACGGAGAAAAACAGCCTCACACCTAATTATAGACCTAGTACGTTAGTAGGTATTACATTTTGTAAAAGTACCGTATCCTGTAACATGTACGAGTATTTCAAAATATTCGTCTTTTCACTTGATATTGATTATTGATACATGATACCACTGTAAGCAATGAAGCAACGCCTGCTGTCGTTACGATGCCTTAATGTACCATGTTGGCACGTTATCGTTTAATGTAGGTATCAATAACATATTTGTATACAGAATCCTTGCAGAGCATTAGCAACCATGTTTCATTATCGTAAGCTTGTAACTTCTTTATGCTGCTGTAAAATGTTGACATAAGATGTAGAAGCTTAAAATCGCAATTATAATGAGTAACAAAGTCGTTTTAAGCTGTTGTGTGTTCATCTCATTTACGATTCAGGAGATTGCATAAACAAAGTTCATTCGATACATTACGTGAATAACATTGTTAAGACCTTTAATTTATGCTAAAATACGTGTTATAGTTTGAAAAATAACAACATTAGATTTTTCGTATTTAGTGATATCAATCACATGGTTCCTTGGAAGAGCTCTTTCTGTCTATTTTAATTGTTACCAATGGTGACTGAATTATTTGGGCTACCCTGTATTGAGTGAAATACACAATGTTTATTTAGAATACACTTGAGTATATTAAGAGATAGGTTTTTCTAGGCTGAAATACGTGTCATTTGCGCCGGAGTTGCGGCAGTTTTGCGTATTCTCCTTTACTTCTATTATATTCCTTCCTCCTAAGGTAACTGATAAAAAGTGAACCCAAAACATTGCGCATCTAATATTTATAACGCCGAGAGTTGTTTTGTTTTCACGTCGACGGAAGCTCTTGAGGAGTTATTGTTTTACCGTGACACATAAGACATATTGTGTCGGCTAAGGAATGATATTGCTCTTCTTATGTGTGTGTGCTTTGTTTACGTACCCTTCTTAGTTCCCGTACCGGCTGCAGTCTTGGTGCTTTCCTTATTCACGGTTCATTTTTCTTTTTAAAATGAAGCAGCCTTTTCTTCATTTTTCGGACTTGCTCCGTGCAATGCTTATTGAATTTCTATTAGGAACCATTGTTTACATTTTGCTTGTTAACTGATTGGGTTTCGTTTGAATTATTTTGTGTTAGCAATCAGAAAATGATCCCATACAAAGGCAGGCAGGCTGTATTTACACGGTTTTACGTGAAATGGGTTCCGCTTTCCAATGCTACAAACATTGTGTGTATTTGCGAGGGCTATATTAATAGCAAATTGAAAATTACGTTTCAGTACGGATAATGAATATCTGGGATATTGAACATTAATATAACCTCAAAATATCGTATGGATTATGTTCAAGGAACTCGTCTTCACTTGCGTGTTGTAGGTAGTAATCCAATCCGATGCATGTAAATCAAATTCGGAAATATTCATTGGATATCGCAGAACGATATTTCCCCGTGCAAAATTGGATTGGCGCTGGGGAGCTCACGTGATCTGTGATACCTACCGTGGGGTGGCCTCATAACTCGACTACGATAACACGCGTTAATTTGCTGGCATGGGCTTCATAACACGATAGGAAGTTGATTTTGCACACGTGTTTCCCGGCCTAAGCTTTTTGATGACGTTCATAGAGTCTTTACATATTGGGTATTTTTGGCATCTGTATGAAAGAATCATGAATGAAAATCAAACAAAATATAAAACAACTAAATATACTTTATTGCACAATACAAGAACAAGTACAAAATACTAGTAGGTATGTATGTATATTAAACTTAAAGTACTTAATACTTAGTTAACGAAAGCGTACTTTTTGGAGAACGTACGAATTTATCCAATACATCATATATTTATACTATAAATAAACCATACTATGTGGGGAGGCCTTTGCCCAGCAGTGGGAAACAAAGTAGGCTATAAAAAAAAAAAAATGTTTTCAGTAATTTATTTCTACTTCCCAGAAACAAAAAATAATGGTATTCAATAATCATATTCTGCTTCAATTAAAAGCAAACTGTAAAATTAATAAACAGATCGTTTTAATAGATACAACAATAAAACTCAGGTTAAGTTGAATATAACTCTCGTAGTAGTATACGCGTTGAGGTCTCATTAGTGTCGGCGGGTTAAATGGCGCTTTCTTTCGGTGAAGTGTGCCCGCTAGTTTTCTTATTACCCCACTGCTTGTTTTATGTTTGCTGAATGTCTGAGTGATGCTTTCTAGAGCAATTTGTGAACAAAGAACATGTGGGTTGAACGTTTTTGCGAAGAAAAATAAAAATATTGTATTTAGTTTCAAACATCACAGTTTCTTAATGTTATAGATAAATAATCTACCAGTATTTGTTACTTTTTATTATCTATCTAGTTATTAAAAAAATAAATATTTGTAATACATATCAATAAATAAACAAATTTCCACAACAATATATGAGTAATTTAATATACCAAGAGTATCTATCTACATTATGTTTTACTGACACGGCCATACTCACGTTTTGTTATTGCTGAAGCTATAGAATTTCCCTGTTTACGTCTTGGCGAATAACCGCCTCATAAATTTTACGAAGTTCGAGGGTAATATTTGCTTATTTAGAGCGCTTAAAGGCGGACTGCATGTTTCGGTGGCTGCTGTTACTTTAAGAACTTGTCGATAATTTCCGACAGCTGTTCCTCCTGCTAACTACTACAGAATACATTTTGGCCATATTCTATTTGGTTTGAATTTCGGTGAACTGTTTTCTACTTAGCACCAATATAACTTTTCAACAAAATCGCGTACAGTAAAATACTTGTGCCCCGTGGAGATTATTAATCGTTTTTGGCATACACAGCAATAATAAATAATGTTACAGGTAGCTGGAAAGCGTTGAAATGTTAGAAGCTTTCGCTGAAATGAATACAGAGTTTTATGAATGAAATAACTTTTATCTCATCAATTCACGGAATATTAAAGGGCTTCAAATATTTCTTTATCGGGCCTAAAATTATATTAGCGTTATTACAGCGGAAGGGTAGATGCTTTTGAAGCATCCTTCTATTTTTTAATGAAGTTGGTAAAAAGAAGAAGGTTCTCAATTCGTCGGAAAATGTTGTCTCTTAGAGTATAAATAAAAAAATTGTGAGTGTTCTCTCTTTTGAAGTCACAAACTGTCAAGCCGCTCAACTCTCTTGTTGACTATTTTATTTCAATAAAATTTGAGTTTCATGCAATAAATATATATTTCATTATTGATGATGATGATGATGAGACTACAAGTTTGAATACAAATGCGTAATACACCATGATTAGGTATTTTTCTTCCAAACCACAGCGGTTGTAGGTAGATTAGGCGTTTGGCCGCAATATTGACGGTGAGTTGGCCGCTAGCCAGATTCCGGTGCCTTCTACTTCAGTTAACTTGACAAGCCTACTTTACATAACTTTGAACTTGTTTATTTGGATTTCAAGCAAACATTGGAGCCAATTTAGCTGTGGTTTTTATAGTGAGATACTTGAATTTTAAGGTTAAATTAGGTCCATAGTTACAATGACAAAGCTTTGCCCATTTTGAAAAAGCATAGGTAGGTATTTAAATGAACTATGAAGATAATTTCAGCTGTAACATCCATAACTTGAAACATGTATAATAATTTGCACTTTAACTTTAATACTTCTAGAATTATATAGTTAGATGTAAATAGTTTACTGAGCAGCGAGGGTGACCCCCTAACCTAATCCATCAACATGTTTCAAAAATAATATAATCCATATAAGTGCAATAAATTAATTTTAGCTGTGAAACTAATGCTAGACTGTTACTTTAAAGAGCGTTCCATTAAATTTAATAGGTATACGTTTGATTACTTTCAAAGCGGTTTAAATACATCTGTGGAAAGAGCTTTATTTCTACAATGTCTCATATTTATTAGTGTTTTACAAAACGATATTTTAGCGTACCGCATTATAAATGTACTCGTTTTTTAGACCATGGCCACAATTTTACTGGTACAGAAAAATACCATAAACCTATTTGTATATCGTCAATTTTGTTAGTTGTTTCACTTTGTTAACCCAACTTCCTATTTTAGAGGTGTTTATTGTTTACAGTTATAATAACTTGCAGGCTTTGTGTTCTCACCCGGAGGTAATTCGAAATAGTTTGGTGGGGAATATATTTTCATTAGCCATCATAAATAGTACCTTCATTCACATTGTAATTTCCTAGTAGTTTACATTTAAAAACAAAGCTAAAAATTCCTCTTTTAAGAAAAAGCTCTATCTGCCTTTGACATTTAGAAATGCACTTGTAGGTGTGTGTTTCTTGAATTGGACTAAACCAATAAAATTCTTCCTGTGGATGTCGTAGGCGGCCACCTGAGTTATCTGACGACGACGACTGCGATCCCCAATTCGCTTGCTTAGTTTGAAGATTATAGAAACACCTACCACCCTGCTGCCTGCACCTACTAGGTAAGGCAGAGCCTTAGTCAAGTGGTGGACAGTTATACGATGTAAATAAGTTTAGTATACCTTAAATAGATCATTTATTTATTATATTTAAAACTTAAATCACCTTGCTATATAGGTAAGTATTAGAACGCAATATTTATGATCGTTATTATAAAGATAGAAAAATATAATATTTTATATAACCTGAACTTCAATTTCGATACAACCGGTATTGTTTACTTTTAGCAATACAGCAGCGCTGTGATGTAGGTTGACAGACAATTTCCCCTCGCAAACGATGACTGGAGCTGTTTCTCAAGACTCTTACCTATCTATACTAGAATCGCAAAGGAAATTGGTAGGATGCTAAGGTGCCTGGCCATCCGAATTGCTTCCGATAGATTGTATAAACGAAACAATATCGTATTTTCGCACTCCTCTTTCATAACGCATTGTCTCCGTTTCAACTAAGGATGATTGTCTTAATCTTAACTGAAATTAATCAGTTTTGATTGCTTTTTGTTAGGTAATAACTTTTTTATTTAATGCTTGGAAAGGATCACTGATTACTTAGAGACATGAACCATGCATCAACTAACAACTAAAAATTCATCATAAAATATTTGTAGAAATGCTTAACTAAGTACCGAATTTCAAAAATTTACTAAGAATGTTTTAAAAAGAAATGGCAAAAAAAGATTAAAGGTTTATTTCCTGAAAAGCCACTGGCGTTGCGCAGCGTTTACCCACAAAACCAGGCCTAGGAACGAGGAAATACGATTGGATTGTAAATAGCTCGGAAAAAGCGTTGTATTCCAGTGTGTTAAGTACATAAGATGAGAAAACGAACATAAAACTGAGACAGATATAGGTATGAAACAACATGGGAGGGCTTTACAATATACATGCGCCAGCTAAATATTTTTGCCAGATTTGGCTATATACAATACTAACTTACTTACTAGAGTGGCTCAGCGACCCAAAGTGTGTCTTGGCCTCCGACACGAGAATTCGCCAATTGTCACGGTTTTGCGCCGTTTCTTGCCAGTTGATGACTAGATGATGGCTATATACAATAATACTTTCTCCTATGTTCTGTCTATTGGCTGTGTTATTTTTTTTAGCCACAGTTTTACTACTTTCTACATCCATGTGGATTTCATTCGAGCTCCACGACACAAAATTGTTAAGATTAAGGTAATTTGTTCTATAAAAAGTCAAACCAAATGCACAAAATAAATTAAGAAAACATTTGTTCGTCACAGGTTTCTGAAAAACGCTTAGTGAAGTCAGAAATTACAAAGCTTTGCTAAAACTAACGCTCGCTCATTTAGCGGTTTAGTAACTCACTGAAAACAAAAAGTACGTAGTGTTTGTTAAACAAATTAGGGAAGGACAGTTAATAGAAAAGGTAGATTCAGGGTAAACGGTGGCACTAAATACCCTACACATGGGTTGTATGCCATTGTATGGGTAATATTTGTAAAGGTAATTTTAGTTGAATATCCAGTTTGCAATATATCTCTTCTCCTTTTGATAGAAAAGTTTATACATGTTAATATTTTTAAAACCGTTTTAGGTTATACCATGTGAAAAATAAGTAAAAAATAGCTTGTGTTTTGTTTATTCATTACTGTTATAATGATTGTAGCATTTAAACTTTTAAACATACTTTATTGCACACATTAAATGCATCAATTTGATAGGAAATTAACAACAAAGGCGAGTCTTTCATAACGAAGACACATATCTAGAAGTTTATAAACATGTTTCTACTTAAATTTTCCTGGCCATCCAGCTGTTTTCGCAGTATATTATCAATCAAGAGTCACTGTCGAGAAGACTTTTAATTGTTAGCTGAATACAATACACGAAGCTGGTACGAGTTAAAGAGCTTTTCCTTGTACAGCTGGCATCCTTTTTGAGATCGGAGCTCCGATAGACGAACGCATCAGTGAAAATGCGACATAAATAATTCAGCAGGCAGCGATCACACTCAGACACTCGCACATATAGCGGGATAAAGTCACTCGAGCAGGTATACGTAAGATCTGTAAGTTTATCGAGAGCGCCTGTGGCGTAGTTGCTAGCAATGGTTCAAGATCTGGAAAGCTGTCAGGGTTCTAGGGGGTCATCGGGGTCAAGGTTAACATCGTCACAAAACTTGCTTTCACTTTAAGGGTTGCATTTCGACTTCGACCACGTTGCATTGGCCTGCCTGTTAATTCTAATTCAAATTATACTATCCGATATATCCACAATTTTGACAGTTTATCATATTAGTCTGATTAAATTGCCCCATATAATTTTTAACAAGTATAAAAACTTTATGAACAAAAATGAAGTAATGGCAGAAATAAAAGCGCTTTAAAATAGTAAATATTCCTTTTCGAACAAAAACGTCCTGTTAGCGTATTTTACTATAAAAGAATGCCTGAATTTCTTTGAGAATATTACAACTAGGTACGAGTATCTATGGGCTATGGCTGCGTACACTAATTACCTTGCCTTCAAATGGTAAGTAAACAAAAATTATCTTAATTTTCTGTGAATTATCTTAGTTCACAGAAAACTTATCACTTACCAAGGCTTGTAAAACAAGGAAAAATCCATTGTAACAGTTAAGTGATAAATATTGATCACAGGTTCCGTAGTTTATAATCAGATTTTAATCATCATCATTCAGCTAAAAGACATCCACTAGTGTGGACAAGGGCCTTCCAATGATAGTTACCTAATCGAAGCAAAGTCACACAAGTGCCTAGGTTTACCCTATCTTCTAGCATTACCCGTAACATATACTACTTACGAGTAGGTACAATTAGTAGATACTACTCGTACAGAACAGAAGCGACATTCACCTCATACAAACGTAAAGCGAAAGGTAACAAAAGCCCCAAAAAGCGTACATAAAATATTATAATAAATAATACAAATATTAAGATTCAGGGTTTCTTGCTGGTTTTGTAGAGATCTCAAAAATTTCATAATACACCTAGGTATATTGTTTTATGTGATATGATAATTATATTGTATATATTTAAGTATATCTCAGTTTTTCCTTATAGTTATCTCTAGTACTTTACGAATTCAACATTTCGAAGAATTCGATTTACTTTACGAATTCTTCGAATTGTTGCTTCGCAGTTGTACAGTCAGCCAGTTCAGCTAGAAAGAACCATCAAAGAATCAAGGTGGTCCAAGAAGTTTAGAGGTATAACTATGCTGGTGCTGATATTGTCTCTACTACCTAAAATCTAAAGAACATCAAAGAGTTAGAAGATACAGCTTTACTAGAAAGATCAGGCGCATGACATTCTCAGAAAAAAAAAGTAAATTTGTAAAAAGCAACACATAATATATCTAATTAAAATACAGCACTGTTTGTGTTTTGCACTGCTAAAAATCTAAGAGGCTACAAGGTTGACCGATGATCTGATGAGGGTAGCGGAAAGCGCAGTGGACGTCTACAGACAGAGATGACAACGGTTACTTACACTACAAAATAATCAGATAATCATTTGACCCTGGTTCATTCAACATTCCGTTCACTTTGCAGATTTTGAATAACTCGAAACAGTCGAAACTGCCTGTAGCAAATTCTGCAAGTCTTTATTAAATATACGAGTATTTGCACGCAAAATTGCGCAAAATACGAACTGTGTTCAGATAAATACATGTAAATAATCGACGCGTCATCGTAATCCGTACAAATAATGTACCGGCACCTATTTGCACGTTAATTGTGTGGGAGCCACCTGCCTAGTAATTTGACAAAACGCAACAAGAAGGAAATATCCTCTGAAATGTCGTTATTTTCCGTCGTAAGTAGAAGGGAAGGAGGGAGATCTAAGGGCATATAATGAGTATAATTATCAAGTAAAGAAAAGTATATTGCGTAATAAGGTTTATAGAAATTAATATGAAAATATATACCAAAAATCTATATTATAAGTATGTATATTTTATTTTATCTATTATAATTGCCATAGCAGAGTGTGCGAACATCATAATTATTTAGCAAAATGGGACCAACGAGATGGCATTTTTAATACAGCGATTAATTATAAGATCTGAGTAAAAATAAATATACGCAAACAAATAAAAAAGAATCAAATCGTAACACTCTACATACATAATTAAATTAGTAATGATAAATATTAGAGCACATTATAAGTTCAGCTTGTAATAGAAATAATTTTCCATGCCAAATAAATACTACAACTTACAGTAAATATAGCTTATATTCCAAGCATTTTAGTATATAAAACAGCAGTGATGTTTGAATTGGAATATTCCAAGTTCACTGGCCAAAGTTACTGGCATTTGAAGGAACGTAATAACCGATTCAAATGAAATAAATATTTGTACCTGCTCTAGTCTTACCTGGATCGAGTTTGTTGGTATTTCTCGGAAGGAGAAAACGAGGGAAGTAGCAAGCCGGAAGCGCCACAAATGCATTTTAGATGTGGCTGCAACGGACAAATGAGAGAACTATGATTTTAAAAATAGATTTTTCCTTTATAAGAAGGTACTAAGCTTCTTATGCTCTGTACTGGCAGCCTCAAGCAACTGAAAAGATCTTCATTCTTTCAAAAAAATATATATTACATTTCTTGCCCGATGGTGGAGTTGGCGTATTATAATTAAAAAATAAATAAATATTGCATTCATAAAATTAAAATGTAATGTATGGGCTATTTATGAAAATTTTAGATAATAGTAATCATGGCAATGCAATGAAATTATATAATTCTAGCTGACTGCCCGCGGCTACGCCCGCGCTGTTTTTTGATTTTTCCGTGCAAAGTTTCCCATGGAATGAGATATTTTCCCATAGTGAAATTTCATTCAAATCGGTCCAACAGTTTCGGAGATTAACCCGCGCAAACAGACAAATGATAAAAAAAAATGTGGACATGTTCTTTATAACTTCTTAAATCCCCCTGACTCGGTTATTAGCATTTTTTTTCTATGTATAGATTTTTGACCTCTACAGTTTTATTATATAGATTATGTAGCAATAATACTAACACGTAAATATCACCTCTAGCTATCCACATTAAAACTTTGAAGAACATCAAATGTAGTCAATATTAATTTTAAGATTACAACTGATACTTTTCAATCACAAAGCAATTTTCTGAAACCGATCATTTGTTAGGATTCTACTTTAGTCGCAAATAAATAATACCATAATGAAAGCAATTATTTCAGAGACAGGTCAAAGGTAAAGGGCAGACAGGTCTTTGAACCCATTCGTGACAAAGATTATTAAAGCTCTATTGGATTTTATCAGGAGAATGGTAACTCGGACGATTCATCGAAATAATTGATTACCGAAAGTTTTCTTCACCGAATAGCCTTTCAATATACTATGAAGACATCATTTTTGAAAATAGAGTCCAAAAATAAATTTAAAATTATAAATAAAAATCCAGATAGTTTTTTTGCGTAAATTAGTGCAGAAGGGTTTCAAAGTAAATACAAAAATATAATAGTTTAAAAAACAAAAAAACACGCTTCCTGTCCGCCATCTTGGACGTCCGCTATATTGGATTTAACCACGTGACAATTTTTTTCGTATTACTGACACCAAACCCTTTCATTTGATACCCATATCATGGCGGTGGATTTCAAACAGCTAGTCTGCCATCTTGGGGAGGCCGCCATATTGAATTTGTAATGACGTTTCTTAGCTAGTCATGCATTGTCATCAGAACTCAGAGCGTGTGAAAAATTTCATCCTAATCGAAGATCGGGAAGTGGGTCAAAAAAAGATTCCAAGATTTTATTACATACATAGTTACAAGTGAAGCTAATAAAAGCTGGACCACCAATACCCCTGGGTTATGTTATGATCATAACGTGTAGGTATAAGCCAAATATTGTACAAAAAAGTTGACGCCAAAGGGTGTGACAGATTTATTTTTCTCTGTCAACGACGAGGTATTCGCCAACGAAAATCACAAAAGCTAACACACAAAATGCACTTGGATTTCGATTCCTGTACTTTATACAAACATTTAAGTAGTAGAAGTAATACTACTCTCTGAAACATAGAGTTAATCCGGTGAGCTTTGATGCGGCCAGCCAAAACACAAAATGAGTGTGCAGTTTAGGCAACAATACCTACGGGTACGGACTTGCGGAACATACAGAATGAACACGAATGGATTCCAATAATGGGTGCCTACAAACGGTAATATTTCAATATTGTAAATAAGATTTAATTGATTTTGACTCGTTTCGATACGCGTGAACAATTTATAATATTTAGCTTTTAAAATACAATATGGAATAAAAAAATAACTTCTTTGACAAGAAGTGGTACCTTGAACTGTTTTTACACGCTTTATATTAGCTTCACTTGTAAGTAACTATGTATGTAAGAAAATCTTGGAATCTTAATTTGACCCACTTCCCGGTCTTCGATTAGGATGAAATTTTGCACACGCTCTGAGTTTTGATGGCAATACATGACTAGCTAAGAAACATCATTACAAATCCAATATGGCGGCCTCCCCATTATATGTATGAAAAAAATCTTGGAATCTTAATTTAACCCACTTCCCGGTCTTCGGTTAGGATGAAATTTTGCACACGCTCTGAGTTTTGATGACAATACATGACTAGCTAAGAAACGTCATTACAAGTCCAATATGGCGGCCTCCCCAAGATGGCGAACTGGCTGTTTGAAATCCACCCCCATGATATGGGTATCAAATGAAAGGGTTTGCTGTCAGGAATACGAAAAAAAAGTCACGTGACTTAAATCCAATATAGCGGACGTCCAAGATGGCGGACAGGAAGCGTGTTTTTTAGTTTTTTAAACTATGAATTATAATTATTATTTGACTAGTTTTACGTTCTGCAGAATCTGTAGTTTCCACTAGCTTATATTTATTTTCTCTTTTTGTAAAGAAATACTTATTCTACAGCAAAAAGTGGCCAATGTTTTTGCTATGATGCCTCTATAGACAGGACTATAATTTAATTGACTGGTAAGTTAGTTTGCATGATTTGTAAAAGCGTAACATAAAAGACAAACAAGTCTTGTCACATTTTAGGTATACTATTACCTCCTTAGTGATGAGTAGAGTTATCAGACTTTTATTGAAATCGTAGTGGGGTCATGTAAACAGTTCCTATAATCAAGAAAGTGATTGTATGCTTTATGAAAATTTACTGATTTATAATAAGATTCCAGTTATTATTTACTCAAATGCGGAACAAAGCCTACGCTTTTGATAGTTCAACGACTCTGAAGCTAGAGTTTGTAAGCTCGAACATCGACCTTTGAACCCACTCATTATAAATCCTTCAAAGCTTTTTTACCCGGAATCATACATTTCTAATTTCTTGTATTTAAAAAAAAGTTTTCTTAGAAGTTCACAGATAATAAACGAATGAATACCTACTAAATACTAACTACTGCTATTGCTACTGTCTGCTACTATTATTTAATGTTAATATGAGTCTATTCGGATTCCTAATCATTGCAAACTGGTAAGTATGATTTTCAACCAAAAGACGTCCCACTTCAGATCAAAGCCTATCAGATGTGATGACTGATGATACATACCTATGTCTAAATAGTTTTCTTTGCGCGTATATATAGCGTGTGCTCTTATTGTGCTTAATACAATTTAGTTACCGGCAACACAATATTGTTATTAGCTACCAGTGCTGACAACATCACAAATTGCCGATTCTGCCGATACAGCATTTGCGAAATTAGCACGGGTACAATTGTATTTGCAGACCAAACAAACCAACGCGGAATAACAAGAGGCCCGGCCTTTTGTTATCTTGATCTTACAAAAAGTCTTTCAATGGGAACTGTGTAAACATTAATTTGCCTTTGTGGATCTAAAACATTTTTCAGGACATAAAAAAAGCTTTTTTTCTTTGGTCATTTCTGTAATTACAGCAAACTTGTCGAACTTCAAAGCTAGTAATCTAAACCAAGAAAATATTTTTTATCATAATAAGTATAATACGATATTATCTTTTGGTTTTTTTTTTTTTTTTTTTTATGGCTTCACATCGGTGAGACGTATTTTGCCAGTGTCAGTGTAGAGACTCGACATATACACGAACGAGAAGTGAAATTTTGCAGGATGTAATTGTCTAGCTAGTTATTATTTATTTAAATGTCACAAGCCTCGTAAAATTATCAATCAGATTGCGTTTAGTTAGTCCTTTCAAGAGTGAGGTGTCTATTAGTGAATAGAGCGTGTTCTCGACAATCTGAACGCTATGAATCAAAACGCTATTGTAATTTGATTTATGCACTTTTAGCACTCCCCGAAGCTTGGGGTGACCAGGTATTGAAACATCGTGTGCGTGGCACTTGGAATCTCATAAATTAAAACGGCCAGCCACAGGAGGGCAGCGCAAAGCTAATATGAGAATAATAGCCTTTATGAGTGGCTTCGACGTGCTTCCTCTTTAGAAAAGTTTAACCTCTTACGTAAATGTGGTTATAATATAATATTGTTATAGTAAGTAATATTTAATACTGCGCTCTCTCGCTATATTGCTGTGCTCTTTCAGAGCGTCAATTCACTACTGTCTGTATACTCGTATTTTTGTTAAGATCTCTATGTACCAACTGTGACTAACAGCTGTACTTTGAATTTAAAGTGTCAATTAAAAACAAAATGTGAAAGCTAACCTAAAATTCGCATCCTATTATGTTATTCATAACAAATATCAATTCCTGTTATGAATTCCTAGTACTTAAACAGATTGAACATAAAACAGATTCTGATAATTAACGGAAAAAGAAAATAGTTAGCAATCTTATTATGGAACATACATCCGGAAAACAGTAGCCTGCCAAGCGTGAAGATTATGGCACTGTATCCGTTTCAAAGAAGGAGACTATTATGGTCCACTTTAGTTAGCAACTAACTGAAAAACCTTGGTCAGTGTCTTTGTTGCATTTTTTTTTCGAATTATATATTATAAATTAGCGATATAAAGTTCACAGTGAAGTACACAATTTTGACATAGGGCCGGTATGTTCCTAGCTTTTGACCAAATTGCTGCGGCTCTTCGTGTTGGAAGCACTTAAAGGGCAATAAATTAGTGGTAGCCCGCAAACGGCGAGGTGGGTGGTTTGCCACGTGAATAATGGCTTGGGGAGACCCACCGAAGCTCGTAATGTTAAAAATTTCCGGGAATTTTATACGCAAATAAATACTGTACGTGGCTAAGCGTGCCATATGAGTGTAACCCATATAACCCGCGTCTAATTTGTTCGAGTGTCATTCATTCACCGAGGGCACTCATGTTCGGTTGGACTGCATACAACCTATCTTTACTCAAGTAATTTACAACTTTTTTTCTCTACAATGTTTGTTTTTCTGTTTCAGGTAAACATATAAAATGAATGCTGGTTCTTATGTAATGGTAAGAAACGTCATTTAGTTATAGACAGATTTTTTCGCTCAAAACAGTACAATAACACGTTCATGATTACAAAAATGACGTGCATGATTTTTTTATATTAAAGCTTTAAAAAATTAAGTATGATGTTAAGAAATTTATTCATACTTTTTAAAATTAATTTAGCAAATCGACTGGCGCGTTACTGTGACATGAGGTCGTTTCGAACCGCAGCCTCTTAAGTTCACATAAGTGTACATAACTTCCTAGAAATTATATAATTTCCTTTGTTTTCAAACTTAGCAGTAGTCGTTTACTTAGCAGATTGTACAAGGTCGCGGAGATATTACTTATTTTATCAATATACAAAACAAAGAGAAATGATAGCTAATCGTGGAGACAGCTAATTGGGTCAGTCGAGGGTCAGGTCTCGTCATTGGGATCAAATTGATAGCCTCGCCCTCGCTCGAATTTCGACGTCACAGCTTGACACGTACGCAGTTACAAATTAGACCTATTTGATACATATTTTCTTCAAAAAATACTTTTTGCAATTCAAACCAAAGTGGACTAGACATACTAGAAGCAATTTATAAACGAAAATTGAAAGGTTTAGTGAGATTAAGTGGACTAGACATACTAGAAGCAATTTATAAACGAAAATTTTTGCACTTTATACTTTACTACTACCTATACATATTTTATACAACTAACAGACTAAGGGTACTTATTACTACACAAAAGTTAAACACACGTTTAAAGGTTGTCTAAAATGTCAATTTTAGACAAATTTAATTACCGTACTATGGATGCATATAAATAAATAAGTCTGCTATCTTTGAGAGTAAATTTAAGCTATATTTGATTGGAAAATCACGTAGGTATCGCTATCTCAACAAAACGTGTATGCAAAATTTTAATTCAAGCGGATACTAGAAAGTGGGTCAAATCTTGGTTACCAGATATGATGTACTAAATATAAATTAAGAATTTATAAAATCGTATAAAATTACTTAAACTAAAACTTAAACTAAACTTAAGCAGAGCGTCGGTGGCCAAGTGGCTAGGCCTGTTGACTTCCGTTCCGAAGTTCGATGGTTCAAACCTCGGCACGTACCAATGTGTTTTCGATTTTCGAATTCATATGTACGTTTATTCGACGCTCTTACGGTGAAGGAAAACATCGTGAGGAAACCTGCACACACCTGCGAAGAAATTCAAAGGTTGTGTGTGAAGTTGACCAACCCGCACTGGGCCAGCGTGGTCGACTAAGGCCTATTCACCCTGGTATCAGGGTAGGCTCGAGCCCCTCGGTGGGGACATATATGAGCTGTTAACGAAAACTTAAGTAAAACAGGGACCTAATTGCACTTATCTACGACTGTGACGTATTATAAAAAAAATATAATTATTACTTCCTTACTAAATTATTGTAACATTACATTTTACAGACATCTAATGAGTGAATTCTTCAGCTAGTAGAAGATGTAATAACATAGTAAGTAAGTAGTCCCTAAATTCCCCTTACATTGTGGTGGGAGGGTGCTTAGGGGCCAAGGATACTTAACAACGAAGTTATTAATTAAAAACTTATTACATAGTTGAACCCCTACATCATATAGAGAAACGTTTGATTGTACCCGAGTTATGAAAGTTTTTATATTTTATCTCTATCCATAAGCCTCGTGTAGATATATCGAAAGAAACACAATACTAGACCGTAAAACAACCATTAGAAGTAGTAATCCTGAAATTCGCAACAAAACTTTTAGGTCCATTATCTGTTAAAAGCAACAAAGACGGGAGATCAAAAGTTTTCCTTCTCTGGCGTGCAGTAACATTAGTTCCCCACTAAGGTGCTGAAGCGGTACGTCGAAACACTACGTGCGCCCTCCTACAGATTTATCGGGAATCTAAAGCATTGCGCTCTTGACTTTCTATTTCCGCTGGATTGCGCCGAGTTATCCTGTGGGATCTCAGCTCGATAAATGGGGGAACACGCTTCCTTTTGGCTTTGTTTTACCTAAGTGGGACGCTTTGAAGTCATTCTGTGTTCTGCATTAAGAGAACTTAATAGATAAAGCTGCACTTTACCACAGAATACAAAATAGTAGACTTTACAGAAAATGTTGTACTACAACTACTCAGCAATAGCCTATGAAACTACAAAATAATACCTGTGAATATAAAAATTTGGGCAAAATAATACTTTTATTAGCTTTTTGTTAATAAACAGTTACTCAACAGAACCGATGCAATACAGAAAAGCTTTGATATAATAATATGAGTAAAATATAGTAACGTACAAAAGTTAAAATAAATCCTCATCAATAAGAATGTAAGTAATACGAAATAGAGAAATAATAATAAAAAAAATATAATTTCAAAATGTATAATTTTTTATCGGTATAAGTAGTTTCCAAGAGCTTCGTCGGTGGCCAAGTGGCTAGGGCCGTTGACTTCCATTCGGAAGTTCACGGGTTCGATCTCAGCACGTATGTGTTTTCGATTTTCGAATTCATATTTACGTTTATTCCACGCTCTTACGGTGAAGGATAACATCGTGACGAAACCCGCACACACATGCGAAGTAATTCAAGGGGATCGCGTTTGAAGTTGACCAACCCGCACTAGGCCAGCATGATCGATTATGGCATTTTCACCCTGATTTCAGGGTAGGCTAAAGCCCCTCGGTGGGGACATATTATATGAGCTGTTAATGAGTAGTTTCCTACCAGTCACGTCCATATTCATCTCGGTTTGGTCGGAGCTAACGTAACCCAGGCGTACTTATTTATCTCGGCAGGAACAGAAAAATATTGCGAAAAGTTCAAAGGAAAATATTGCAATTCCGCTCCTACGCAATTTTACCGGAACTGCCGGCAATTGTGATTTTATAGGGCGTTGTACATTTTTAGTTTTGGTTTATTTTGTGTTTACGTTACTTATTCATATTGTGTACTTAGCAGAAAATATTTCCCATACTTTTTATTTAGAACAATTTTTTTTTGTACTTTTCCATATTTAATTTGATTAGATACATAACGCAACACAGGGGAGGCCTTTACCCAGCAGTGGGATAGCAAAAAGGCTGTAAAAACATCGTTTCAGCCAACATTGATTCTTCTGACTAAAGTGTCGACGACTTAAAAGCATTACTACGAATGACGAATGTTAAATTAATGAAATGTAAAATGGGAAAGTTTAATTTCAGTTCCTGTAAAAGTTCGGAGTCGGGGAACGAAGTGTGCAGCGAACGGTAACTCTATCTAGGCACCTGCGTCCGAGACGCGCGAATTTAGATTAGTGCATCTAGACTTGGCGAGTTGCACACTGACTTTCTTCTCAAAGTTTCCTCCTGTGGAAACCGTATAAATGTTAATGAAAGCCAGACGTCTCTAATGAGATTACGGCTCCCGTGAAATTGGATTCTCGAGGGGAGTTCTTTAATTTTCAGTCATCGTGAAAATTAGGTTCATCTGCGGCGTTACTCTTCAACCGATTTACATTCAGACATTCTCCAAAATATAACAAAATTTTAAATTATTTGCAGGTTGCATATTGGATTTGAATGCGAACGTAATAAAAATTTGGATTGATAAACAGATTTGTCGGCACTTGTTGAAACTTGTTATTCCTAGGTATTGAATACAAAAAACAATATATTACCTATAAAAAAACAAACTTGTAAAATCGTCGTCGGTCGCATAGTTACAAAAGATGTAGATTCAATAGTGCGTGGATACCTCCAGGTACCAGTGTGTTTGCGATTTTAGAATTAACTAGTTCATTTTAAATGAGAAGATACTAAGGTTGTTCTATGTAAAGTTGTTCAAACCGCACTGTGCTGGCTGACATGGACGAATACTTTTATACACTATAATTCACTTTATACTCTATTGGAGCCGATAACGAATGATAGCACACTTATTTCAAAGTAAACATGAAAGTACGTAGGTAATTATTTTGTTATCACTCACACTCTCTTTGTTTAGACGTCAAGTTCAGAACTTGCAGGTAACAATAGCGTTTACATAGATGGAAATTGTCTATGCTGAGTATCATTTGCATAATAACGGAGATCAGCATTTACGCCTTCCTGCATAGATAAGGGAATTGCGAACAGACAGAATTAGGATCAGACAAGGATCTTGCACAGACGTATTTTAGGAAAAGGTGTACAAAGGTGAATGCCGAATCTTCCTCCAAGGCCCACATTGGAACAGCAGTCACCGTACATACAGGTTCAATCAGTCAAAAGCCCGGCTTACGTCATGAATTTCACAGTAGCAAGACTCTGCAATATTCATCCTCATTTGACGGAAGGTACATCTGAAATATAGAAACTGCAGGACTCAGCACACAGTGATGTTTTTCACATAAGTTTCCTTTGATCTAAGCTGTTTGTGTGCTCGTCGTTATTTACATAAGCATTGCTGTCAAACTTTATGTAGCTAAAACGAGTATTTTAGTTTATGCTTTTAATCAAAGTTAAATTGCAGGTACTTTAGCAAGTTTTATTACTTATGAAATTTGTTTTTAGGTATAAAGATTTTCACTGTGATACGCTATTCCGGTTCAGAGAGGATTTTAAGAATATTAGATACTAGCGACCCGCCCCGGCTCCGCACGGGAAAATGGTTATTGTGGGTTATCCTTCAGTATATTATGCATGTATTATACATATAAACCTTCCTCTTGAATCACTCTATCTATTAAAAAAAACCGCATCAAAATCCGTTGCGTAGTTTTAAAGATTTAAGCGTACAAAGGGAGGGACATAGGGACATAGGGACAGAGAAAGCGACTTTATTTTATACTAGCGACCCGCCCCGGCTCCGCACGGGAAAATGGTTATTGTGGGTTATCCTTCAGTATATTATGCATGTATTATACATATAAACCTTCCTCTTGAATCACTCTATCTATTAAAAAAAACCGCATCAAAATCCGTTGCGTAGTTTTAAAGATTTAAGCGTACAAAGGGACATAGGGACATAGGGACATAGGGACATAGGGACATAGGGACGGAGAAAGCGACTTTATTTTATACTATGTAGTGATTTGAATAAGAAGTTGATTAAAAAGACACTAATAAATTATTAATCAGTTCTTTTTTGTAACTGTAATAATAGAAACATGGCTGCTTTTTTAATCTACGTAGTATTTTTTAATGCGATTTTTTTGTGTCATTCCCAAAGTGCATAGTCATATTTTTTTATATTTTCTATTCCAAATACTAAATTTGACTTTGATACGGATGGTTAGGAGTCAAGTGGCAATGGCTGTTCGACCTCGCGAATAGTTCATGCGCCACAAATTGAGAGGCGCCCAGTCCACTGTAAATTGAAAGCTCTCAAATTGCTGCCAGTCCTTTGTATTTGTAACCAGGGCTAGCTGGAATCAATCAGGGTAATGGGGGCTGGTCCGAATCTGCTTGGATTAGCCGCGGTAAACTGCTTCCAGCACGCTACGGATCGACGGCGGTTCCAATCTCTGCTGCCCCCTTTTGTTGAGCTGATTGAATTCCCATTCAATCAGTCGCCTCGATAGAATTTTGAAATAACATTTTTACTTGTTCTTGAAAGTGGCTGTTTGCGTATCTAGTGTGTTTAGTCATTGGAAAAATTGAAGAGAGATGATGAAGTACCTTTGATGATGCGCTAGTTGATCTTTCGATTCCCAAATGTAGATTATTGAAGATTAGGAAGCCACTCAAAAGTTACATCACTGAATTTGTTGTTTAATACACTCGCGAGGTTTTTTTATTTGTATATATATATTTATTTAGTTTTTAAGAAGCTTTGTGGTCTAGCTTCAAGCGCGCGCGGTCTGTAGGACAGTCATATTCAGCCATATTCACTACTTATTTTCGGTCATTTCAATGAATTTACTGGCTTTCATTAATAAGTGTGATATAATTTAGAAGTACTAAAATAATACATAAGGTACGTTTTAACTAAGCACAGTGACGATTGAGTCCAATAAATATTCGAGTATAAAGGTAAAATTTAAGAAAATATATGAAAATAAGTAAGAGTTATCTAGTTTTTTATTAAATTTTTGATGCGCGGCGCCGCTACGCCTCTGATAAGTAATTGAAATGTAAGAAATTTTATGAATAGGTACATAAATTACATAAATTTGTTGTAATTTCAGTGCTTACCTATCATCTACGTACTAAAATAATAAATTGAAACAAGATGGTCAAAGCACTTGCAGTCAGCGTCGATGACGTTGCTGCGATTGAAGTTACTGCAGTAAGCTCAAGCGCCCTTAACCAGCTCTGTACAAAGCATTAACAGATTGCGAGCTGCGCTGCGGCTCGCCACAAGGGAGGGGGAGGTCTAATGCCTGAGGCGCGTTGTCTGTGTTCGCCAGGCCCAACAATTAGCCTAATAGACGTTTGACCGACCAAAGCCCGGTATTTCTCCAATTCTCCCCTTCGCCATTGTAAACCATTGCACGCTTCTTGAGATATTAGTCTGAATAGCTTGGATCTAAGCGCGCAGAGCAGGTGTTTTGTTAAATTGGCACGCTATACGCTGTTTCCGGATGTGGAGATAGTGAATTGAGTTTTTATATTATGTTCACAATTATCGTGCTTCTATTTTTATTGACGTCTGGTTCGTGTATAAGAAATTAGAACGAGATCCAATAATTGTACTACGAAATAGCACCTTTTAAACGCCTCGCAAAAATGGGTAATAATTAGGTATAAGTACTTTTAAACTCAATTTCCTATGCATCTTATGAGCAGTTGTATAAGTCGCTGTTGGATAAGATTCTTGAATTTCTTTTTAGTATTCAAGGCCTACCCTTTTCAAAAACCCTTCTTCATGCGGTGTACATTGATTGTTGTAAATTTAATTTATATATGAGAGATTTATTCTGATATAGTTCTTCTAGCTCAAATGCATTATATCCTGTTTTATTTTCGTGTGAACAAACAGCGCTGGCCAGACAAAGCTCACAGTATTAGACGACAAAGTGAGTAGTCTAGTTTTCTGTTGCTTGAGTGCTATAGCATTCTATTTCAGAAACAAGATGCGATTGCATCATACAAAGCGATCTCAACAAACATCATAGAAAGTACAATGACCAGACTCATTTATTAGCAAGAAAATTACGAGAATCCTAGGGTAGATAATATTGTTGTAACTGTACCCAATTACATGGTAAGGACGATCCTTTGTCTGAAACAATGAGTTTCAGGAAGGCAGCGCGCGTCTAGACTGGAAAACTAGGAACAGGGAACAGGCGGCGAGCCGGGGCCGGCGCGGCATACGAATGAGTCCCGGACAGAACACGGACGTACCACTTTGTCACATCAACATCGAGAGGACTCGACGGAAACATCCTCTTGAATGTGAAATGCGCTTGCAATTCCTCTTGTCCTGTCACCGTGAAAAACGTCGATGTTGAAGAATTTAAAAGAAAACTTTATAGAAAGGCATAGAAGTAAGAAACAATACCGCTGATAAAACTGAAGTCAATAAAGGTAATGATTGTCATAATCATCAAGAAAGTGCCCGGCACATTGAAGGAGTTGAACTTAATAGAACACGTAGCACTTAAGCTCTCTCGTTCTCATTGTGTAAACCGGACACTCGCCTTTGAACCAACCCTAGTGGAGGGTCGTTTTAAATTCCGCGATAGTGCTAATTAAGTGTGAAGTGTTGGACTAATTGCCCTCCGAGACGAACAAAGAGCACGTGTGTGTACTCCTTTATTAAACACGCCACGCCAGATTGCACCTGGCTTGTAGCGAGGTAATTTATTCCAGTGAACACTGATTTATTAGGGACTTTGTTTCAGTAACAAATAGTTAGGATCACCGTTGCAAGTAGAATTTGTAGCATTATATTCTATGAACAGAAAATGCATAAGATTATACAGTCTCGATAGCTCTTGCGAAAGTCGAAAATTGTTTGGTTTACCTAAAAAGTTTCTTTGGGATAGTAGATAAGACTCATTGACTTAAAACGTTCTATGAGTTTTTTTTTTCGGTTTGTAACAAAAAGTGAATATAGCATGTTCAAATACCTAAATATATACTATTTTTCTAAAAGAAAAAAAAAACTGTACGAATAACAATGTAGAAGAAGTAGTAACTGCATACATTGAAAACCCAGAAAAGCTTCGAAGTATCCATTTTATTTCTCGAGAACAGATCCGGTGCAAGGATAGAAAAAGCGAGATCTCATGCAGCGTCGTTCAGATAAAGTTTATAATCAATTCAATCTCGTGTCGTTACTCTCGCTACGTGCGTTGTTCGGAAACAAGAAAACTTCAAGGGTTTTTTCGTCCTAACTCGATTCAGGAAAAGCTTTATAATCAAACAAATGAAAATGTATGTAGCCTTCATCTCCCCCATTTGTTATAATTATGTTTGAGTTTGTTGCCATGAAAAAATACGGAAGTTGAGGATTCTCATATTCTATTGCTCTCATATGCGTATTTATTTTTGCACTGCTTCCTTTTCGTTATGAAAACATTCATCAATTTCGCCTTGTCCTCGTGTGATTTTGCAATAATATTAATAACAGCAGGTATTTTTTCTATCTATTTATGTTTTTTATCAATTCCCAGTAACTTTCACCTTCATGTATTAAGTAAATACATGTGGCACGGAAACCCGACTTTTACAGTACATTTTTCAAAAGTTAATTTATTTAGCGTATCTAGAGGATGTGTTTCAGACAGGACGGCTGGCAGATTGACCGCAGGCTCCCCGAGAACAAAAGGCTCCCACCCTAACAATGCGCCGCGGCGGATCTCGCCGGACCTTAGTTTTTATAAAGCCTGTATCAAACACCAATTGTATGGAAGATAAGTAGAGGGCACCCTGGAAAAAATGCTGTCGTATAAAGGAAGTGACACTGATTAACGAGCTGGCCCGCGGCATCATGCGACCTTGACATTTTTATTAATTCCTGTTAATAGGGACTTTGTTTGCGAGCAGTTCCCGGCTGAGCAGTTAATATTGCTGAATAATTAAATTAACAAATCCTTTGAGGCCTGTACAATGTGAAATTTACTTAAAAGAGTCAATTTGGTTTCAAAGTCCTGAATGGTGCATCGATAATTCAGTTTGAGATTAGCTTGGGTAACTAAAGGTTTGAAGGTTTGTATGTTCAGGGTACTTGTTGACCAAGTTATTGAGGAACGTCTTAGTCTACCACATTTGTTTTATTTATACGAGGTCTAAGGTCTTCGCTTGAGCTTGGACAAATATGATTTTGTATGTCATTCTTTCATTCTGTCCATTTGTCTAACTACTGTTGTCCTGTGAAGAAGTTCAATTATGTATTTGTATTTTATTCATTTATATACTATTTTGTGTCTTATATTAATTTATTTTATTTTATTATTATTTTTATCATTGATTTAATTTGATCTATTGATTGGCTTTATAAATTATCCTTTTTTAATATAATTTCATATTATTTTTAATTTATTAGCTGACTCACGAGGTTTATATCTCACAAAACTTCTGGCCTTGGCGACATTACCTCTAATAAGTTTGCTTTTGAATAAATTACTTTCATGTTATGTATAATTTCTTTTGAATTTTGTTTAACAAATAAAAGCTCAGTGCACTACAGTAAAAATCTTTAGACATTTAGTTTTCTCGATGAATTGCTACACTTGTAATAAAATGAGGGTAAATGGGAGTGGTCGGGCCTCGGCCTCGCGGGCAGATTGTTAATACGAGCGCTGCACACGGGAGGAATAGCCCGAACAGCAGTTCACGTGGCGCCGACCAATTTATTTGTGGTTAAGTGCGCACAATAAATTTCTCAAATGGCCCGTGCTTATGTCGACGAAGCCTGTCTGGTATTTATCCCCTAAGTCCGAGGTTTATTGCCGAACCTGCGGACGTATTGTAGACAATGGGGCTTAGATTTGTCGCGTGATGCGACAATAAAAAGCGTATAGCGCGCTATTTGTCGCGCCAATATGCGTTTTTATGGTACTCTTTTATGGGCGCGCGTAAACTTGAGCTACTATAAGATTTCCTCAGAACCGGCGGCCCTTTAAAACTCAGTAATAAAATTGTAGCAAAATATTATCTGTTTTGTTTCAAATCTTGATTGTTTGAAAGTTCAACGGAGAGTGAAAATTCTCATTAAAAATTCTAATTATGTTGACGAGTTTCGAGCTGGAATAAACAAGTGAAGTGTTTATAAAAATAGGGTAGGAAGGGGTGGCGGCTCGTTAGGGTATTGAATGCTTATTGAAACGACGCTGTGGTACAAACAAACAACCAATTCTGTAAGAAAATTGTGCTTTAGATTCCCAAAAACAATACTGGTGAAAGGCGTACTTACTAACAATTGATATTTAATAATTATGTTTGATAATGATACAGATATAAAATGCTATTAAAATAATACAATAGTAAATGAAGATATTATTAACAGAGAATTATTACGGTATACGTACTTATCACAGTATTTAAATGTTGCATTAATACTCGTAGTTTAACTGGAATTAATAATGATATTGTGTTTTGTTTATCTGAAATTTCCGATAAATATTAGTAATCCATAATGGAAACCCTGCTTCTGGGAAATTTTACTGATAGTTGAGTAATTATTTACTTTAAAGTAGGTTAAATATTTTATTACAAAAATAATTAAAATGATTATAATTCTCTTTTTGTTCTTGCAAAAACAGCAGAAGGAGTACAACAAATAAGTACAAATATGTCAGTAAATAAAGTCTTGTTGCTAAGATATTAATCATTTTCAGACCACTCTTCGGTATTTGATATAAGTATTAGATCACAAAAGCGTGCACGTTTTCGTAGGCGATATTCATATAAGATTTACTTAATAGATCGCTGCCTCAATAAGCCTTATATAAAATAAAAAGTATATCATTTATAAATTTTGCAGCAGATACCGTATTTTGCTATTTCATTTTGTTTTATTTTTTCTTTAATTTTACATTTTCCTCCGAAATTAAAAATTTTAACATCTTTTTGGAATTTCCATGCATATATATTATACATATAAGGCGTTAGTAAAAACGGTAATGGGCATTCGTAACGTCCATAGTTATGCGGAGGCACGCTAACAAGACATTACACTGCAGCGAGCGCCGCACGTGTGTCTCAAACTTTATAATTAATGCCTTGTTTTATAATTTGCTCCCGGTATGCAGCCGCCACTAACATTGTTAGGTCATAATATTTGCCATGTATTGTACATTGCCATAACCCACACAACGGAACATATAATAGTAGTTTGAACCATGTTTCAACTACACACACAAATTAGAACAGAGAACGTAAACAGACTTTGTTATTCAATGTATAAATGAAATTGAAGTTTCTTTAAACCCTAAAGAATGCATGTTGACTTATTGTCTAACTAAGATAATTTAATATTTTTAGTGTACTACCCAAGTACGGTTTACAACATCTTTGTTTCTACCACAATGATGTGGAAGAGCTGAGTTCAATTTAAAAGGTTTTACCACAGAATGCCAAATATTAGTCCCTATTAGTACTGATAATGTATACCTCTAAATCTGTATGTCGTTATTTTTCCTAGACTATTATGATCTTTTTAGTACATAATAGATTTAAAACATGTATTACTTTTTACGGTACGTAGCAGTTTTAGTGTTACGAGTTATAGCTGTTCTTGTTGAGATTAAACCACGCGAGGCAGTCATGGTACGTACATAAAAAAACAGAAGTCTGGTTTTTAAATTTACTGAAATAGGTGTTGTTGAGAATGTTAAAATAAAACGTGTGTAACGAGGTGCATTGCATGCTACCTCGTTGCCTCGTTTCTACTTCATTTCTCATCTCATTTATCATTTCTTTCTCTAAATTTAAATATTTAATTTTGGAATTCATTCAAAATCATCCGTCAAATCATCCATTTTTATTTTTACTTATCCTTTATCTATCAAACCTGTAACTAGGTCTCTCATCATGTTTTAACTTTAAAAATTCAATAAACGTAAATAAATGTATTTCTACTGTAATTCGTGAATAAAACTTTCTAATTCAGTGCTAGTGGAAATTTGAGTTTCAATTACCATTTCTTAGCTTTCGACGAGGAAGCTTTCGTTGAGATTACCACTACGTTAAGAGTTCACGCCGCAGGCTCGCCCAGGAGCAAGGCGAGCCGCGGGTGTGACTACGTGTATGTATTTATTTAGAGTCAAAGTGTAGGAAATTTTATGATTTCCTCATTAAACAAGAGGATAAACAGAATACAGACAGTCTTATCAAATTAAATTATATTCACACGCCAAGCAATATTTTTGCACTTTGATACTATCGAGACCGGACGCAATAAATCTATCTTTGTCATAAAGAAAATCAATAACCTTCAACCATAATATATGGGCTCATTATAACTGGCAGTAAGCAACTGATCCTTTGTTCAGCAATCAAAGTACAATAACATTAATTATATTACATCATATTTTACTTAAATTGATTTCCAACACTACATTAGTTCAATCAAATAAAAATATAGCAAAAAAAATGCCCTGAAAAATAATACAACAAAGTTGTTCTATTCGAATGGCATCAAAAGCTGAAATTTATTTATCACCTCCATGCCTCTAGGGGAATATTTTCGGTGTTGATATGAGCGTGTTACAAAAACAGCTACGTCAAACCGCACTCCATTCGCTTAACAGGAGCAAGGGTCCACCATACAACCCCCACGAGACGCCTTCGGTCAGTAAATTGCTCGAGAATGACTATTCAATATGAACTGCCCCGGCTTCGAACTGTGTCACGAGCTTACACATATAATAGCTTGCCACCTCCCATGTAACTTTGACTAGAAGCAAGTTTCGAGGGTTTAATCCAAAGTTATATTGTTCCGGACTAGCTCCAATGTGACTTCGATTTAATATGCGGTGCAACATGCTTCTTGCGACCTCATCGCTAGCTAGAACTTTCTCCTTAGCTTCTTGTCAGCGGGCGTGTAGACGGTGAAAAGGCTTTACGTATAGGCAAGCCTTTGAAGTATTGCGGTTTTGAGATCCGAGTAACAGTTTCAGAGAAAACACTAAGAACGTTTACCAAATAAAAACCCAATAGCCCCACGGATTGGAAAACGTTGATTCGTTATTTCTCCGACAAGTTTGGTGAGCTTCGCTAAACAAACACAAAGTTCGAATTAACTTACTTTATTGTTTTGTAATTTAGACGTTTTGTAGGATCTATTAATTGGTCTAAGTTTGGGGCGGCCCAACCGCAACATTCCAAAATTTCGTTCGGGTACATGAAATACGCGGTAAAGTTTTTGAACCCTAATTAAAAATCAACTAGTACGATCCCTGGGGCACGAAATATAATTTTATCACTATAAAATGATGTATAAATGTTTCGAAATAATTGGAATGGAAGCTTGCTAAAATTACTTGGTAACATCGGTTTATAGAGGTAAATGACAGTTTTATAGTCTAGTTGCTTTATGGCTCTACCTTCGAAGCACAGAATAGTGGTTCAGGTCCCGTCTAGAGCAAAATTAAAATGTGTATTCCCGGATATTGTTTTCTTTACACATTTAAATAGAACAGCAGTTTATTCTTAGTATAAGAATACAATACAATACAAATATGCTTTATTGAGACCTAAGGAAAAAATACAGAAACAACACACAAAACACAACACACGCAAACACATTAAATCCAGATACATTTTATAGTACAGACATGGTACAGACTCTACCGTACCGAATTCGGTATTAGATGGCCACACACAGATTCAGGAAAACTTATTTATGTATTGCATAGCTACAAATAGAATGACTAGAAAGAATTCGAAGGTGCGTATTACATTTCAATCATTGTATATTTAAAAATCAGAGACCATTTTTACATTATAGTTTAAATAAATTCGCTTACAATAGCAGTTGTTTTGCAGTTTTATTATTGAAATTTCCATTGTTTATTCTCATTGGCGAATAAAACAAGGTTTCAGCCGTAAATCCAAACAATCGACGGGGAGTGATAAAATTTTGTTCATCGAATACTATCTCGCTTTACGAGACATAGGCACTAAAACTTTCTATAGTTTATTATTAGTATAGTTAAAATATTACAGCTTCATAAAAACTTTTGCGAATAAAGATTCCAAGCCTATTTTTTTGAGTAAAATATATCCTCACACTGTAACGTGGTGCATTACCATGCCACCTCGTTGCCTCATTCTCATCTCATTTACCATTTTCGCCTAAATTCGAATATATTCAATATATTTGCAAGCTTTTTTTCCTTTGCAAGCCTTTGCAAGCCTTTTTTCACCCGGCCCCCCCCCGGTACTGTAACGTGGTGCATTACCATGCCACCTCGTTGCCTCATTCTCATCTCATTTACCATTTTCGCCTAAATTCGAATATATTCAATTTTGGAATTCAGTCGACAATCACCCGTCACTTCATTCATTTTTTTACTCACTTTTGGTTTACCCCTCGGCCATGTCGGCCGAGTTCTAAATTCTCCGTGATTACCCTGTTATATTTCTTAGTACTCTATTTTCATTAAACCTTGTCGACAAGTTCACCACCAGTGTTTCTACTTTCCTTCGTGTTATCTACCTTCTTGTGCGCGCTCGCTGGCTCGCCCCATACCTGGTGAGCCGCGGGTGCCACAACACGATACGAATCATATTCTACGATAAGCATATAATTTTTTAAGAAATTTTGATATTTACACGAATGAGTTAGTTGTTAGTTTTGCAATGCAAAACTAACAACTAACCAGCAAGCCACTTTTGCATATATCGAGATAGTGCCACTTTGTATTACAATTGATTCAGCCATCAAAAAGTAACTGATAAAGTCAAATTTAACTCTATACAATTTTTAGTTTCGATTATGACAGAACGCTTTAGATATTCCATTCATCTAACCAATACATTTATGTCTATTTAGAAACGGATTAAAATTTTAATAAGTATGATATACTTTTTAAAATTAAGAGTGTGTATCTATCTAGAATAACATGTTGAATTTATCACCTCACACACAGCCAACATTTTCTCAAACTTCAATATGAAATGAAATAAGTACATTTTGATAAAAATTCCAATTCACGTTTCAATATTTTTACCGTTATACGAGTCCTTTTAGTATTTTTTTTTAATTGACCTATGTTCGAGTCGAAAACGTACAACGGATCAAGCTTCACCGGACTTGCGGGGAAGCGGAAGACTCTACCCCAAAAAAAGTCAACCAACGCGTCTAGGGGCGGCTCAAGGGAGCCTCGGACCACGGCCTAGCTCGTTGATATTGAAAAACATCGTGAAGGAGACGACGCCTGAGGGGCTCTGTCTCTGATTATCAATTCTGATTTTGGTTATGGCCGCGCCCCTGCAGGCGGGTACGGGCGTTGTTACCTGAAGGGTCCTTTTAGTATTTGTATACAACGAAAATAGCTACTGACTACTACTACATAGTATAAAACAAAGTCGCTTTCTCTGTCCCTATGTCCCTCCCTTTGTACGCTTAAATCTTTAAAACTACGTAACGGATTTTGATGCGGTTTTTTTTAATAGATAGAGTGATTCAAGAGGAAGGTTTATATGTATAATACATGCATAATATACTTAAGGATAACCCACAATAACCATTTTCCCGTGCGGAGCCGGGGCGGGTCGCTAGTCTATACTAAAACTGAAGAATCGGCGTGTCTGTATATTGATTGTAGATGATAAAGGGAGTGTAGGTAGCCAAACACAAAAATAGATGTTTTGAAAAAAAACCGTCTGTCTGTCTGTATTTTTGTACACGCTAATCTCTGGAACCGTTTTTGGACCGATTTAAATGAAATTTTGCATGGTGGTACCTTATAGCCCCGGTGAACATCTTAGATACTTTATGCCACGGAAAATAAAAAATTAAACCAACGCGGGCGTAGCCGTGGGCGGACAGCTAGTAAATAATATAGGTATAAACAAAATCAAGTAAGTTTGTGGGCCGAGAGTTATTTGCTTCAATGGAAACGGTAGAGACCAAATAAAACCAGAATGCCATTGTAATGTCGACCTGTGATACTCCATTTATTTTCAACTGTGTTTTCGAATTGATGTAGCAATTAAATTATAATTGCTAAAGAAGAATTTTATTGTAATCGAGCCGATACATTTAATTAAAGCAGACGACAAATAAGGATCATTAAAGATATTACAAAACATTAAAGCCTGCAGATATTTACTGAGGCCGATTTAAAATTTATCACATGGTATATTATTTAAAAAGTACATGCAAGTTATTTTAAATAAAAACTGAGTCATGAATATTTACGAGTTTTTACTAAATTATGAATGAACTAGCTTCCCGCCGCGGCTCCGCCCGCGATGACAGGTTTTCCTTGTAGGAATAAGACATTTTCCCGCGGAAAAAGGTAGCCTATGTTATTTCCCAAGGTGTATTCTACATTTGTAACAAGTTTTAACAAAATCGATTTAGATGTTTCCGAGCCTATTCAATGCAAACAAACAAATATTTCCTCTTTATAATAATTGTACAGTATAGATATTAGATACTTCAACTTTTTTTAAAACCTACGAGTACTTACGGCGTGTACAAAATTTTGAATCGTTTTCGAAACCGTCGTGAAATAAACACAGCGTCGGCTTAATAGACAAACAAGTCTGGAAGTCTGGGAACAAATGAAGCGCGATCGGCCGCCGCGGGCGCACCCTGATGGAATTACACAAAATGCTAATGAAACTCCAACTAGGCACTCGACTACGGGCTTTGATGCAAAATCGAACCTCATTAAGAGCAAGTAAGAACCAATCTTGCATACAGCATTAAACATTTTATTTAAGTCTTTCTTTTGTGAATTACTCGTATTTGTATTCAGCTATTTATGACGTAGATTAAGAACATTTTTATTTAACATAAGGTACTTTTTGGTAATTTTCGGCGAACGTTTTTCATTTACTTTTTTGGCTTGCAGAGATTTCTTTTAAAATACTTATGTTCTGTTTTAGAAGTATTTTCGTAGACTTATATAATATGTTCAGTTATATTATATGCACAGCCGCCTTTGATTGTTTGTTTGTATCTATACTTGCGTATTAAAAAAAATAAGCCTGTAAAGAAGTGCCTTGCATGCCACCTCATTCTCATCTCATTTACCATTTCTTTTTCGTCAAAATTCGAATATTTGATTTTAAAATTCATTCGTCATTCATATGTCGCGGCTCCGCCCGCGCTTATAGTTTTTCCCGCGGTAAAAGGTAGTCTATGTGTATTCTGATGTATGCTATATTACTGTAATTTCATTAAATCCATTCAGCAGTTTTTGCTTGAAAGAGTAGGTAACAAAGTCCATACACCAAGCCTTACTAACTTTCGCGTTTTTTAATACTAGCTTTTCGCCGCGCAGCTTCGCTCACGTTAAATACTTTTCTTTCTGGACTCTTTGTTTTAGTCCATCGAGAAACCAACATTTATAACATAACCTCGTCTAAACAATAACATTGTAAAGTGAATGTTAGGAGTAATGGTGTTCTGTGGTGAATGTAGTATCGTGATATATTTTGGGCAATTATTACACAATATCTTTATAATTTATAGCCTATGTATTATTCTGATGTATTTAAGCTATATTATTGTAATGATTCTGCAGTTTTTGTGTAAAAGAGTAACACACATCCATCCATACATAGCTCCATCCTCACAAACCTTTCGCATAATTAGTAGGATTAATGAAGATAATAGGTTTTGTTTTCAATCAAATGTGACATACAAAGTTTGTATAACTTCTAAAATTAATGTTATAAATGTTTAAAAATAAATAATATTCAAAGCAACTTTACTCAGAATTTCAAAAACAAATTACTGATTTTATAATTGTATAACCTGGCATAACCAGAGCCTACCGTGACCCGTGACATGTGTTGATAATTACAGAATCATATTTGCTGTCTAATATTTCGTTTCCCTAAACATTATCTAATATTTATTCATGTTGGATATTATGAGAGAAGAACAAGCTCGGAAAATTCTGCGAAAAATACACCAAGTCCTGTTAGCTTTATGTAATTAAGTCATCACATTAACAAGAGCGTAAGTAAATGGTACAAACACGTTTACCCAGCTTATCCAATCTTTCCTCTCAGTAACTGGAGAATAAGTGTAAGCGGAACTAAATTATCTCAAGCGCAATAAACCCGTTTATTACACATACAGGCGACTTATCTTTTAATATACGTTACAAAGTTTAAACTCGTCATAAACAGGACAGCCCTAATGCATGTGACCCCGGCCTTATCATAGGGTTGCTACACCCTCGGCGTCCAAGTTTGAAGTAGCTATGCTAATTTTCAGATCAAAATCTGTATGTATACGTTTTCAACTTTGTGATAAGAGTAGGTTTGTAAAGCTCTGATACATAAGCTGTATTACCCTTGGTACACCCAGTTATTTCAGTCACCCAGGTGGAGTAATGGAGTGAACCACGGGTTCGGAGTGAATAAAACTTTGCCAAAGCAAAAAAAGTAGAAGCACATACTTTCTTAAAAGAGTTACAAACATTTCATTGTGCTTTAGTTATTTGGTTTTGGTTAGAAAATTATTCTAACTGCACGTTCGAGTTCAGCGCGCTGCAGTACTAAAAAAGTAATATTTGCTTTGGAATGTAATATCTATTCAATAAATATGTTTCTATAGTACACTTACAACAAAACAAACGTTTTTGGAGCACGCTACTGGTACCTATAATTGAACGTAATAATAACAACTTGTGATACATACGTACTCCGTTTTCCTCTTTTCTATTATTGCGAAGGCTCGGAAACCCTATGAATGAAAAGGTCCTTACACAGAATGACTCTCAATGTCTACGCTTATTTTTATTCCATTCATAGGTAAATATGTTTTTCTTCGAATTGTGACTTGAAGACTCGTACATACTTTTTGTACATGTTTAGTGGTAGGTATTGTGAGCTTTCCGCTCCCTCGCATATCTGGGTAATGCTTGATGTACATCTGCCCGCGAAAATAATAAGAGTTTATATCACATTTAACTGCCAAAAAGCTGCGAGAAACCCGCCATTTTGAAATATCCTCCAATAAGATAAGAGTAAGAGTACGACAAAACTATATCTGTCACGCGTAAATAGTATCGACTGATCTGAGCTAAACGTTCTCTCAGAGCTAGACATATGTTGAGTCGAGATTTTTTTTCGCTGTTGTGTATACTGTATGTGTAAAGCATAAATCATTCTATATTTTTAAATAAAACATGAATATACTTTTTTCTACGTTTTAATGTGTAATTTGTCACAACAGTGCCAATAAATGCTAGAGGGTGGTAGTTTTGTCATTTTCTATTTCAAAAGGTCTATATAATACTTCAAAAATATTAAAAGTGGCAAGACCTTGCCCTAAGATCGTGCGTCAACCCCGGCCGTAAGGGTGTTTATTTCATATTTATCTTGGCTACTGGTAGGTAGCGTTAATGAAAGTCCTCTGTCCTTTGTTCTCCTTATATTGCACATTATATTATTCTAAGTTAGCGGTTCTCAAACTTATGAAATACTAGCTTTCCGCGGCGGCTCCGCTCGCGTTAACAGATTTTCCCGTAAGTATGAAAAAAAATCCCGCGGTAAAAGGTAGCCTATATTCTTTCCTAGGGTCTATTATCTTTGTACCAAGTTTCATCAAAATTCGTTCAGTAGTTGCGGAGCCTATTCAATATTAGGAATATTTTACGTTTTTTTTTTATATGTTGGGTTAAATTATTGGAGTTTTAGTAAGGATCCCTAATTTAAAGAAATATGTTACTCGGGGATAGTGTATTTTCCCAACAATGAAATAATTTATGAAATAGATTCAGTAGGTAGTTTCAGAGCCTATTTGATGCAAACAAACAATAATTAAACTAACCTTTCCTATTTAGATAAAGCTACTAAATAACTTGATTTACAGACAGACAGATAGACTTGATTACTACATAATATTATGTTATAAACTTATTCTTCGTGCAGTCTTTTTAGAGAAAAATATTTCTCAGATGTCCAAGTCTTGTACCTATAGATAAATAAAATAGACTGAACAATAGGTTCTCAATTTATGGCAAGATTTAATACTTGTTAACTAGTAAATTAGAATTTGAAAGTTGTGCTTACGTTTGTGAAAAATGTAATAATTATAATAAACTTAATAACTGAATCAGTTTGAGTGCCTCTTCTTTACGTACACATTAATATTTCTCTCGCACATCTGATTACGACGATAAAATATCTAAAAGTGGTGCTTTGTTTAGTTTCTTTTTTTCTGGTTTTATATTAGATTTACTTTACACATGAAAATCGACGTACCTACGTGCTAAAAAAACTTATAATAAATAACAATATAAGGCGACAAGAAAAAAATAATTACCGTTCTTCTTTTACTGTAACTTTCTTAAATTACGCATTTTTTACTTAAAATAAAAAATGCTATAGATCCTTTATAAAGTAAAAAAAGGAATATAAAAAGAAAAGTCCCATTCCACTAGCAGGCAACCAACATTAGAACTGGCTCAGTGCGAGGTCACGCGAGGTTGACATATCTCACATTCCTTCAGTTTGTTTGAAGATGTGTACGAGTATAAGGTGGTATAAGTTCAATTTCTGATGTATCTTTTTCACCATTTTACCTTTCGTTTTACCTCTTAAAGCGTTTCGGACGGTTGGATCCACCGCTAAGTTCCACTAGTGGGTCGACGAATTACGTACAAGTACCAGAGAAGACACCTCGAATGAACTATATGCGGAAACATGGCGGCAGCGGGAGGCGGCTGGAATGCAGGCGAAAAGAAAAACAAAAGACAAGCGCCATAGAAGTTCTAATTCGTATCACAAAAAGACAGTTCGCGGGTGTCTTTTCTATGTACTCTAGTAGTTCAATGGAACAGAAAGACAATTAATTATCTTTATTCATAAAATCGAAAATTAATTTAAAAAATAAATGACACTGCTTGTAGCGTATTGAATTTATCTACTTTAAAAAGTATGATCCTCTAATAGTCACTGCAATTCCTCTCCTACGTGGTTTGAGATACAAATTATTCAACAAAATCTCGTATAAACGTGATTTATAAATTCCACGTGAATCCTCTCAGCCACAGGTGTAATTTTTATGAAATTATATTTGGCGTACATAAACGAATTAACCGAATCCGCACTCGGTTCATTCCGAGCGAGTGTCGAGATTACGACCCGCCCCCGACACGAATTTGTTTCGTGACACGTCCTATATTTTACGAACCAAGCTAAATTATTATTTCCCCGAATATGACATGATGTAACTTTTAATGAAAATTGCTCAGTAATTTAAATCGGTGACAGATAAATGTGTTCCGAATTGTGTCTGACAAGAATTTTTCGCTTGATTTAGCTATCAAATTGAATGCAAAGCAAATATAGTTTTATAATACAATTATTATTATTAGTATCAAATATTTCTATGTTAATTTAAAACTGTAAACTGGTATTTTCATCAGAATTTCAGTAACATGTTTGCATAGTTGCTGGTTTGGCCTCTGAAAGAGGAAATAAAAACAGTAATTTCCTGAACAAAACTCCACAGTAACACTTAGGCACGTAAAGGGTTTCTTTCTCCCATTCACACTGTTTGCCCCCGGCAGCAAAAATGGAGGCGGCGCGCTTGCAAACGCCCTGCAATTGCTCCCGACATTACAAATAAAACAACGCAACATAAGACAAATGTATACTCCTTCGCATTTTCAGGGTTCCACCAATACAAGCCGGGAAAAAGGAATATTTACGAGTTTTCTGCGCACAGGAAAAGAAAACCGCATTAATTCCCACCGCTACAGCCTAGGAAATAAGTGCTTCATATAAATCAGCATACTAAATAAATCACTTGTTTTTGTTGAGCACTGTAATTCATAGACTTGAGGTTTACTTTCGAGTCTAGGCGTATTTCATCCGAGGTAAGTAAGTAAATCCACGTTTCTCATAGCTAATACGTGAATAGGTACAGCCAGAACAGTGTGTACAACCTACAACTGGTAACAATACAGGATGTAGGTAGGTGAAGGCCTAGCATACAGTAAAAGAAAATGCTCAGTGAATGGATCTGAATCATCTTTTCCTAAGAAATTTTTCCCTAAAAATAAAATAATACTAAATTAAAAATAAATAAAAACCCCCGACACAAAACTGTTACATGATCCTTTCAACAACTAGAAAAGAGCTGATAATCTTCAAATGGCTAAAGATATCTTCTTGGATCATAGCTAAGAACATTCTCGACTGTGACAAAAAAAAAACTAGATCAAAATCGGCGCATCCGTTTAGGAGCTACGATGCCACAGACAGACAGACACACACGTCAAACTTATAACACCCCTCTTTTTCGTCGGGGGTTAAAAATGATTTGGTTGTACGCAAACTGTCCCAATAAAATGACTTTTTTGTATGGGAGTGTCAATATTTTTTTTGGTATTTAATTTATGTTGCTCAATTATCATTGACTGAGCATGTTTTTTCAGTATTCGCTTAGTCACTACTAACACCCTGTATAATTCAATTATCTTCTTCTCCTATCTATATACCGTAATAAAACTGAAGAATCGGCGTGTCTGTACATAGATTGTTTAAAAAAAAAAGACTTTTGAAAGAAAATGTCCGTCTGTCTGTCTGTTTGTACACGCTAATCTCTGGAGCTGTTGGACCGATTTAAATGAATTTTTGCATGGTGGTACCTCATATCAAGTCGAACGGTCAACATCTTAGATACTTTTTACCACGGGAAATAATAAAAAAGAACAACGCAGGTGTAGCCGTGGGCGGACAGCTAGTTTTACCATAAATTACCGTTAACTGCAAACAGCCTTTATATAAAGAGATAAAAACGTAATAATCATGGCGCTAATAGTTATTTTGCCCGCAACATGCAATAATTTTATCATTAAAGGCGATTAATAACGAGCGCTGATATATTAAATACTGCGCCAACGACGGAATGGACGCAATGTATGGGTTATTAATACTACTTATTACAGAATATAAATTAATTATAATGTTGTTTGCAATCGCGACTCAATCCATGCAAATAAGATCATTGCTTTGTCTGTTCATTGACATGAAGTTTATTGTACCAAGGTTTAAAACGTTAATGTAGTATTTATTTGATATATTACATTATACACTTTCTTCTTCAACGTCGAAAAGTGATTTGTAAAATCTTACTTCGAATAATAAACTTAGACTTTTGACTTCACCACATATTATTTTTTTTAAATTTTGAACTTTACAATATTTTTTTTTATTGTATGACGTTCGATAAAAAACGTGTAATTGAAAACAAAATATGAAAACCGCGTATGCTATATATAAATAAAATACTGATTGGTTAATTTTCTGATGAGTTCGACAGTTATTTTATTTTATATGCAATTATGCACTACAATATTATTTCACTCACATAATATTAGCCCCGTGTTGAAGGAGAACTCCTACTGCAAAAGAGGAGCAAATATAAATTCATTAGAGATAACAAAGGGCGTCCAAGCCTGGCTAATGAAGAAGGACGTCTTGTTTAATTACCTTTTGTAATTTTTCTGCTAAGCGGGCCAACGTATAAATTAATTTTCTTTCAGTGGCTCGTCCATAGAGCACCATTATGGAACACTAAGTGAACCTTCTTTTGTGTCCGACATAATCTAACCAAGCTCGTTGAAAAGTGTTTGAAAATCTACTCTTAGAAACCCCATTTAGGGTTGAAAAGGCTGGTTAGACTAGACACTTTTGTTGCTATTTTAAAGGTGATAGATAAAAATTGCAAATCGGGTTGTCGGATATATGTACACTTGTACAGTGACCTATATGGACCGGTGGATATTGCTATCAGGGACGGGAAACTCGGCCATTCATAGCAATATTTATATCTTTTGACACACGTATTGTTGGTATCGCTGTGAATAATGATAGCGTTTATGTCTCTTCGTTATGTTTGACACCAATAGTATCAGCATTATAAATACACTTATCTTCTAGGACTTATCCTAGACATTTACTTATTCAACGCTGTGTTACCTCAGTTATGAGGCCGCGAATATACCTACTTACAGTCTAACAGTTTCTGTGTAGTTTTCTGTTGGTGTGATGCCTTATTAGCAAATAATTAGTTGAATAATACTCAGATAAATAGCAGTTGAGGAACACTGTTTATAAAAGAATTCTTAGAAAATTCATTACCGCCTTTTGATATGTGGTGGCGTGTGTGAGTAGGAATATTATCAATGAAGTATGTGTGTTGACAAATTCAGGTAGAACATTTCCTTGTGTTTTGTGCTTACAAAGTTCAAGTTCAATAATTCTAAGTATTTATTTAACTTTAGGAAATTTACATTACTTGGTTAAATCAGTTACATATTCCTTTGTGACGTGTGTTTTTACCCAGTTAAGCTGTAACCTTTGAAGTTAGGGAGCTACATTCAAGCTTATGACTAATTCTCAGTCTTTGCTTCGTTCCTGTATAATAAGCAAAATGCTACGGTATGAGTTGGTATGGTAATAATATTCGGCATTAGAGCGATGAGGACGCCCGTTACTTTTCGCTCTCGACTCATCCTAAGCTCCTCGCGGTCGGTTCCTTTAAGACCTCGGGCTGTCGGAACTTTTCCAATATTTTTTTCATCACGTTTGTCAACTTCCACGGGCCGGATCAGGTCGGCAAACAAACAATATTTCCCCTCGCTGACGTGAGTTTCTCAAACTCATTTCCATTTGAGAGCGGATCGTGTACAATTTATTGGTTCCTGAACGTCGACTAAGAATATACTCCCGAGTAAAATTTTTTCGGAACTAGTCCAATTCCGGCGGCGTTCCATCTTGGTTAGCGACACATCGCTTTTCATTAGCTATATGTCTTGACAGTTCCAACTTTCCGCCAGTGTCACACGGCGAAACTTCTTTTTAGACAACTTCCACGCAAAGTTCTAACGAATGTGTGAGTTAACTACTTTACTGTACGATCCCGCGAGGCGACATCGTCTCCTGGGCACAAGTTTTTTGTCTCTCCTTTAAGTAGAAAAGTATAACGAGTAATGCTTGTCAATTTATTTCATCGATGATAAATTATTTTTCTATTAGGTAGGTACGTATCTAATTGGTATTGATGTATAGGTGTGGGCGTAAAGAGCTTGTTAAGCTGTAATTGTGGTTTAATGAGACGATGGAATGAAGCCAAATTAGTGAATAGAATCAACGCACCTATGAGAGATCAATTTTCCTATTTTACATTGACGAATTGACGACATGTAGCATAGTAATATAAAGCAATGACCCTACAAACAGATATTGACCTAACTATATGGATCTCATCCTAAAGAAATATAAATAGTTAGTTCTTTAATTCAACGTAACAGAATTTTTGGCATCGATCCTATAATACCTAGAATAATTTATGAGGTCAAAGTGGAATTGTGAAAGATTTCCGCAATAAGCGGATGTTACAAATTGATGCTATAAATTGATTTTCTTTTACGAAGTTTTTATTAGTAATCAATTTTTCGTAAAATTTATGTTATATTCTGAAATAACTTAAAATATTAGTTCAATTATTACTCAAACACACGATTATAAAAAATGTGTCATGTAGGTAACCTACGACAAAGCTTATTTTCTACGGTTTGTTTATGTTTTTTCTTAGAGGTAAAAGAGTGGTCTGCTACAAAATTGAATTAAATCGTGGAAGTGGGACAACATTTAATAATAATAATATAATTGACTTCAATTGATTGAATATTATTTCTCACTGGCAAGCATATATTAGCTTTCTTTTACGTAACATCGATCAGCGTGATTACTTTACTCCAATACTGTTTAGTCGGTCAACTGTCCACTCATGGGCCTGTAGAGTAGAACAAGTGTCTATCAAAGTCTACTAGAGCAGTGTTTCCCAACCAGTGGCCCGCAGTAGCCAAAAGTTAGCTCGCGAACAATTGCTTGCTTGCATAACGTGTGGATTTCGAGGTTAAACTACCTCACAAACCCTGATGTCCGACATAGTTCCTATAACGAATACATCCGTAGATATTAGCCTGGACCAACGACTTTATGTCCGAAGCACGGAATTAACTTTCTTTTCGGACAATCGGGTGATTCAATTTGCAATGTCTAACCAAACTAGGGAAAGTTTCACAAAATTTATTTGTTCGACGAGTGCCTCACCGCGTGTCAAACCTGGCACCTCCGTACAACCTCCGAAAAGCCTTCATGGTCGAGTGGTCAAAAGCTCGCGAACAGATTTATAGTGATGAAAAGGGTGTAGCTTAGTGCAATAATATTATTCCTAAGATTGCTGAATTTGTGCAGAAGTAGCAAGCTGAAAAATCATTATATTAAAAATGTACTAAAAATGTTGTATTTCTGTAATGTTGTTAATGCATACTATAGAGTTTTCTATTCAAGTTCATTTTCGTTTTTTTTCGTGTATTGTCGTTGTAGTTTAAAACTTTACTAAGTCCCTGCAAAGGGAAAGCAGGATGAGAAGAAGAAGAGAATAAATAATGTCTATGTCTATGTCTATGTCTATGTCTAAGAAGATCGTGGTTTCCGCTGACAAAAAATAAATCAAAACGGTCCATGGTGTATAAAAGGTTGGGAACTACTGAACTAGAGCGGTAGATAGGTAGCTGTAGATATCCAGCGAAGTGGGTCGTGCGTATCCGGAGAGCTGCTATCGGCAGTCACTGTTTCTATTAGAGCATTACTGCATTCAACTCTATTTGCAATTTACATCTAAATTTGCATGCGGTGAACGATTAGGCGAAGGCAAAGATGCTACTAAAGCCTAGGATCTATACTAAAAATTAGATAGATAACTTGTTTATTCAAAGATAAAGTACAAAGAATATTACCTACAGATTCCGATTGACCTGATTTTTCACACAGAGATAAAGGATTAAAGATTGACATAGGCTACTTTTTATCGCAGGAGACCATTTCCATGAGAAAAGTTGAAATACAAGGCAAGCATAGCCGCAGCCGGACAGCTAGTAGAACAATGGGCTCAATTCTGCCGTGGCCGCTAAAATCTCTAAATTTAAGTTGTTGGTCTCTTTCATTCACATGGGAATCGAAAAGGATGGGGAGATGAATGAATTATATTTAAAATAAGCAGCGCAGCTGTCAAATTCAGCCTAATTTAGTCGGGATGTTTTTAAATTCCTGCTAAATTACGCGTAAAATCGAAGTTTGACGAGTCTAAATGTAGGTTGGTAATCACCTGTCCCTTTTCGTTCTTAAGAACGTGAAAGAGACATAACAACTTAAATTCAGATATTTTAGCGGCCACGCAGAATTGAGCCCAATATTTAAAATCCCTGAGACAGTGGTACGCTTTTTGAATATTTTCAGAGCAAGTTTGTTTAAGCTCGTTAGGAACTCACGTACTTCTGTGGAGAGACTTAAATCTGCGATACGTTTCTCTAGCTCTAGAAAAGGTACAAAATTACGTCGAAGATAAGACAGATACAATTTTATTGGTTTCAAGACGTCATTTGTATCATGATATAAAATACTAAAAATAACAAAAAGTAGTTCAAGCTATTGACATTGGAATTGTATGTAATGATAATGTGACACAGTTTCAGTACCGTAAAATGAATCGTAGTTGAATTGAACTGTGTTCTATCAAGAGCAGATAATGGTTTATTTTTGTTTTGATCATGTTTTCCGCATTCAAATAATGCGCAGCGACGCGTTTATAGGAGAGATCAAAAGGTTATTGTCATTATTCTAAATGAATTCTAAGCTTATGCGATAGATTAAAGTAAAAGGGTAAGGTAGACGTATTAGTATAATGTTTAACAACGTTTCAACTCCTAATTAATAGATTTTTTTTAACAGATAAGTTCTGTTAACTAATTTTATGTCTTTTCGCATCTAAAATTCATGCAGTGTGGATAATTTTATCATGCTTATGCACAAAAATTCGTGTGTTATTTGACCACCTTAGTTTTTAAATTAATAAGTCTAAATATAATATTAGATAGGTAGAACGAAACGTTGACTTGGTGCATAATAAATTTATTTTTGAACGGAAAATTTTCAACGCAAATATTTTGAGGGACCTTTATAATATAAATATAGTCGTATCAAGCTATTTGTTATACAGATAACAAATTATTTATTGATTTGTATCAATTGCGTTACAAATTTAAGATATAATATGTAGATTACGTCATTTGTATAATATAGGCACTATTTTTACTGTTATTTATCCCACTATATATTTTACTTACCTAATAGCATCATGTTTGGCTTAGTCTGTAAGTGATGTAATGTGACAAATAAATAAAAAAGTTTCATCATTAATGCTCTTTAATCGAGATAAATCCCGTCAACCCGAGTAAATAAGTTTTATACTCTTAAATTATTTATTTATTTATCATAATAAAGAAGTGCTTAGATGTTATTTCTAAGAAAGGACTATAAAGTCACGAAACCAATTTCGGACTCCTTGATTCAAGAGTCTCTCATAAAGTCATAAAAGCGATAAATCTTAAAGACTTTGCTTTCAGTAAATTGAGTACAGAGCTGTTAGTATGTACGACCAGCTTTATGGCAACGTAACTCAGTCGTGCTAGACATTTTTATCTGAAATGTAAACTGGGGCCAATATAGGGAAACCCTTGAGAGATTTGCGAGTCACTGTGAGTCACAATATCAGAGGGACTTTTCTAAAAGAAGCTCTAGGGTGCAGTTTAAGGTTTATATTCGCGTGAAGACGACCTTACAAATTAACGAGGGAGTCAGTCAAGTGTCAACATACAAGCCTCATTGCTCCAAGTGACGTCATATGTGCGGGTGACACGACGTCTGACACTCGGGTTTGATAAGTGTGCACATCGTGTTAAGTCAACCAAGATTAGGAGTTGCTGGTTGTAAAGCCATCTGGTACCATGGTAAACACAAGTTTTCAATACAATGAACATAATATGAAGTCAACTAGTTAATTTATTTCCTCGTCATGATGGCTTACTTATTATAATTTCGCTATATCCTTTCATTAGGAAGTTCTTTGTTTAAACGTGGACCGCTCATATTCCTGTCTAACTGTCTACAATATTCGTGCTATAATAAAAAGAACACGGTGTCTATACAAAAAATTACCTTTCCTTACTATATATAATATAGAAGTTTAATTTTTAGTTTATTATAGGTACCTAAGTCAGAATTTGGATACAGATACTTAATCCAACGCCATTTTAAAGTGTTTTAAAATTAGCGAAACTGGTGCTGTGCTTTTTTGTTCACGTTAGGTTGAGCTTACTCGACCTTCCAGTCGTCAGCAATTATTTTCATGATGCAACATTTCTACGAAACAATAAGATACCGGTTATTTTACTACCTGTTACACGAAAATTCAATGAACTGCAAACTATGTGAATTTTTTCTATAAACATAACTAGATGTCCGCCTTTTCGTGTCCGTATTTTGACTTTTTCGTGCAGTTTCTCCTAGAAATCAAATATTTTCCCGCGGTAAAAACTATCTAAGATATTGACCGGAGATACAAGGTACCACCATGCAAAATTCATTCAAATCTGTCCAGCAGTGTTGTAGATTAGCCCGTACAAACAGACTAACAGATAAAAAGAGAAACAAAATAAAATATTTGTTCTGTTTCACTTCTTATTCCCTGACTCGGTTTTTAGCATTTTTTCTATGTACGTACAGATTTTTGATCGCTACAGTTTTAATACACATATATTACATAGATAAAGTTCCTTTCTTTTGCTTTGCTTACAAAACAGACATAAAAGACCTTATGTACTATACGACTGAATCGATCATAATTGCAAACCCGATCAAACTTCTAACGACTTCCAATAAACTTGTTCTGCAATGCAACTACCATTATAGACAGCAGGAGTGGTGTCGCACTTATTAGATTTTTGCATAATTCACTGGATCAAGCCAGGTAGCAGGTTAAACGAGGTACTTAATACATGTCTGACGCAACTGGCTCGCGAAACGCAGTAAGAAATCTGCGCGCGAGTTGAGCTTTCGATAATTATCCCTGGCGCACACGCAGGCAAGACTGGCGCTATGCAGCTGACGCAATGCAACCCGACAACGACATCAGGAACAAAGGATAATGTTTTCTCTCGTTCAGGATGGAATTATTATAATGATCGATCAGCATTTTAGCAAGGGTTGCCTGGTAGAAATTGCTACCTTAGCAATAAGGCCGCCTTTTGTACACCTGTGTTGCTTTAATTATGTTTGTTGTATTCTCTTGTATGCAATAAAGTATATTCTATTCTATTTTAAAATAAATTTGTTATTTATTTAGAATTTATTATAAGCACTTATTATGTTCCAGAATGACGACAGGAGACAATAATAAACACAATTTTAAAAATTTAAGAAACTAACACGTATTTGATTTTCTTTATATTTCTTATAAAAATAAATGATGGGTTTTGGTTTTAATTATTACACGTTTATAAATGAAAACTCTTTGATTTCCGCGGAGATAAACGGTAAAATGTCTTTTAGTCTACGTTTGTAAATATAATTAGCACGGATAAACAAGTACGAGTGTGTATTATTTATTAAATAAATGTTATTAAAATAAAGACGAAATTATTATTTACCTAACTACGTCAAAATTTAATTAATAAAAGAGTAACTTTTTTACGGACCTATGCTTTTGTGTCGATAAAATACGACGAATCCCGGACTTGTTAATAATTTAGTTGAGTTATTTACTATTAAGATTAAGATCTTGTTCGTTCGTTCGTTCTAATATCTTATTAACTTTAGAATTTTCAAAATAGTAAATAAACAATGGAATTCATTTGTTCCTTGAGCGCATCACTAAAGGTTAGCTGGAACAATTTTGATAATATGTTTTCATTATTATAATAGTCCGAATATGTCATTACAAAATATATTTTTTTAAAGTTATATAAATTTCTCAGTCTATGGCGTTTGGACAGGACAAAATATCTTTGGAAGAATTGCGATACCGTATCGTATGAATATTACATTCTACTTAATGGATCCCTCTCAGAATCGATTTCTCAATACCAAAAATACCTTTTAAATAAGTACGTCAAAGAAATTTTGATCGCCTGAAAAAATATGAAACATATTTCGTCGCTTGGAGTTACTGAAACTATAGAAAGAAGGTAAGGAATCAGGGACAAAAGCCTTCTTAGAGGAAAAAATATTTACCCACGCATACCGTTGTTACTTGTATGAATAGAATATTATTCCGTTCCCTAGTACCTACTAGGGTACGGACGTTTTATAAACTACTAGCGACCCGCCCCGGCTCCGCACGGGAAAATGGTTATTGTGGGTTATCCTTCAGTATATTATGCATGTATTATACATATGAACCTTCCTCTTGAATCACTCTATCTAGTAAAAAATACCGCATCAAAATCCGTTGCGTAGTTTTAAAGATTTAAGCGTACAAAGGGAGGGACATAGGGACATAGGGACAGAGAAAGCGACTTTATTTTATACTATGTAGTGATGATAGTGATAGTGATGATAGTGACTAGCGACCCGCCCCGGCTCCGCACGGGAAAATGGTCATTGTGGGTTATCCTTAAGCAAATTATGCATGTATTATACATATAAACCTTCCTCTTGAATCACTCTATCTATTAAAAGAAACCGCATCAAAATCCGTTGCGTAGTTTTAAAGATTTAAGCATACAAAGGGACATAGGGACAGAAAAAGCGACTTTGTTTTATACTATGTAGTGATAATCTAATCTAATAATATAATCTTACCACTGAACAATTACTGAAACGGAAAATTCATTAATGCGTTACTCTATTGGTTTTTTATGCTTTTGTTGCTTATTTTTAATGGTCATAACATAAAATATAAGTCATATATTTTTTTAAATTCTTACGCTTGATAATTCAAATTAAATATAAATTGTGTGCACCTCAGAATAATGGATAAGAGCAAAGCTCGCTTTAGCCACTTCTCTGATGTGCACTGCTCTTTGACAAAGTTTAACTCAGCTCTTTGCATTACAAGCATATAATAATGTAAACAAAAGCATATAATAAAGGTATAATACGTATATAATAGTAGCTTTCCGCCCCACGTTAATAGTTTACCCCGGTTCAGTGTTTTAGCGTGAAAGCAGCGTAACAAACAAACAAACAGAGTTACCTACTCTCGCATTTATAATATTGGTAGGGAGGGAGTTGGGATAACTAACTACATACCTACAGCTGTTAACGCCAGGATAGATTACTTTTTTCCAGAATAAGCTGAAATATGACACCATCTGTGGAGCGAGACCAGTTTTTATACTAGGAAGGTCGTCTAGCCTAAATCTCATTAAGCTCCGTTTAGTTGATATTTTTGAAGGGTCCTCCTCTTTCTACTTATCGAAAGCTTCATACGCACATGCTATCCTATATAATATACCTAGGTATAAATGAAATCCACATTTATATACCTACTCGTATTTTGCCAGGTTTTCTTCAATCTTCAACATTCTATGCTTAACCTGTAATTACAGAATTTTGCCACCAAGAAAAACATGTTTTTGATTCATATAATACATATATTGAAAAGCTTCTGTACACGGAATTTAAGTAGCGGGGGTTATCGATTCTCACACAAAGAGATTTTAGAGGAGGCGGTAACGATGGCGACCCCTTTTCAATAAAAATCACATTTTCTTTCACAAGTCTCGTGCTGGTACCTCGGTGACATTCATGGCTGAGTTTAGTGACTTCCGAAGTAGCAGGTTATCAGACGTGGAGGGAGTGTGGGAGGGGAGTGGGGGGGTGTGGAGGGTAGAGCTGGATGCTGGTGGTGGATCGCGCCCCCGCATTCGCGTCCCGACGCTCCGCGCGCCTGACCGCGCGCCGCGATCTTACCCATTAACGATTTATTTACGCGACATCTACTTATTTACAAACGTGTCATTCTGTATTCTTAAAACGCCGAGTGCTAAAGGTTTGTCGTGCTTCTAATAAGTGACTAAGTGATTTTTGCGGTTCTCTTTTGTATTTTTTCCCTTTTGTGACAAATAAATTAATATCGGGCTTTTATTTGTAAAAGCTTTTGGACTATGCGATGATGTTTCCGATTTATTTAAATTTGAAGAGCTTCTGCTTCAAACGTTTGGTCGTTCTATTTGATTATTATTTTAAATTTTAGTCAGGTTTCAATTAATCGTGTTACAAACTTGTATAGCTATTCACCAAGTGCGCAACTGAATGAACGCGTGTACCGAATACAATTTCAAATCATGTTTGCTACGTGCTTGCAGACAAAACAGCTCTGTATACTGATATTCTTAATATTGTATTTAATTTTATAAGAATATTTTTGGCAGATTGGTAAAATATAATATTGATACGTAATCAAATCATATTAGAAATTCCTATGTCATCGTTATGTTATAAAAGTTTAATATCAAAGATTACCCTTCGGAACCGTGGTCCTTCTGCGATATTTGGCTTTGTCGTTTACCATTAGGTACACTTTACTTTAGGTACATAATAATATTACTTGTAGTTCCATGATATTATAATACAATACAATATTCTTTATTGACACCAAAATATTCTTTATCGATATTCCCTATTCGATAGTCATCTTTTATTTATATATTAATATTATAAAAAAATACTGACAATGCGAAAAAAGCTACCAGATATCCTTTTAAGTAATCATATTTACCTACTGTTGATTCAGCAGAATAATTTGATTGACAATTAAACATGAACGTGTTCTGTAGGTAGTACCGGTTAATAATTTAATACAATTCATTTTTACATACTTCCTTATTACAAAAATCTTTTTGAATGAAACTATTTCGATTTGAAATGCTATTAATGCTTAATTCTGTCAATTGCGGGACAAAGGATACAGGCGATAGTAATGATGTGCCGTTCCCAGGAATATTCCCACCATTCCCGGGAAATTTTCGTTCCCAGGGTTCCCAGGAATATTCCCAACAAAATTTACTGTTCAAGCTGGCTAGATGTGGTAGACCGGGTTGGTGTTTTCCGGTTAGAAACTTAACGACCCGACCAACCCTACAGATCTCACTGACTCGTCCTAGTTGGCCTCAAACGGAATGCCCGGAACGGCACATCATTTGACAGGCACCCGTAAGTCCCTATGACAGACGGATGTATAGAATCACCTCAAAAATGAATAGCAATCCTAGAATACCTCACTTTAATTACTATTAATGAGGATAAACTGTGTTTGTATTAATACCTATTAAATCCTAGACGGCAATAAAGAACCGCCACCGCGGCATCTAGACGATTCATCGCATAATCCAAGCGGTCAGTCCATGCCTTAATCGATCGATGTCTATTTATAAACCCATCCTCCAACGCCTCCAATCCCTTTTAATACATCAATTTCCACCTCCCATCACAGTCAGATGTCGCTACCTATAATTTTTCAAACGCCAACCAATTTATTTTGATTTACGGACTTAACGCGATAAAATTGACGTGAAAAATGTCTAGTCTAGACTCTAGACAGTGTTTTCTAATATCCTCTGGCGTCGATTCGCATCATTGTACGAGTATTTGACAAGCGTATTAAAGGCTGCGTTGACCTTTGTTTTCCCAAGTATTTTCTAATATTTTGCTCCCCTAGCTACTCTTAGAGTGGTGTTCGATGACACCTGTCTTAAAGCAATAATGGCGCGTTTTGATTGAGCTGTAGAAATGTGGTCGAAATTTATTGGTTATGTATTCCTGAAAATCTATATTTTTCTACCATCACATTGATTTTTGATAGATATCTAAATACAAAGCACCGTATTCTAAATCTAGGACAATACTTTGTTAGAGACGTACATAATGTTGAATATGTGGTCGTAGAAATGCAGATAGCGTACTGCCCGTCACATCGTTATTATACGAAGCTTCTGAATAGTTATTGTTCTAGCTAGCATTAGTAAGATAATACCCACCTGAGTTAGGATTCAATGCATGTGGTCTATCGTACTTCTATCTTCACCGACACCACTGCTGCGGTATGATCTAATTTTCCAACACGTTAATTCAGTAGAGATTGTAGTTTCGGCGTCTGCCAAATTGCAATATCTACCTGTTGTTGACATTATGTAGAACTAGCTTTCCGCCGCGCGGCTCCGCCCGCACTAACAGGTTTTCCCGTAGGAAAGAAGTATTTTCCCGCCATAAATAGTAGCCTATGTATTATTCTGATCTATAAGCTATATTATTGTAAAGTTTCAATAAAATCCGTCAAGTAATTCCAGAGATTAGCGTGTTCAAACAGACAGATAGACGGTAATTTTTTTCAAAACTTGTATTTTTGTGTTCAGCTACACTCCCTTTATCACCTACAATCAGTTTTTTGAAAAACAAATTAATGTACCTACAGACACGCCGATTCTTCAGTTTTATTACAGTATAGATAGAAGAAGAAGAAGATACATTGGATTTTGGTAGTGCAGGTTTTAGTGTAGTTTTCTATAGCAAGTGAGGGTCGCCCTTTCATCCGTCCTACTCTACTTGAAGGCAGCTGTGCAATGTCGCTTGTTGTAAAAACTATTAAAATGCGCTTTCGATCCGGACTCGCGCGCAAGTTTCTATCTCAGTTGCTAGCGCAGTACATTCACGAACAAACTGGTACACATTATCTAGGATTAATGTTAACTTGCTAGCTCAAACGTTCAGCCGTGCAAAGCTCAGAAATAAATTGACCTTAGGTAGGTTGTGTCCCTTTTTCGCTTCCAGAAAGTGTAAATACAAACAAAATTCAGCGACAAAATTAATTAGATAATCGTTTAGCCCTGAGAGCTCAACTATGCTCTAAGTGGCGGACATCAAAGATTCTTGTGAAATTTGACGAAGCTTCCAAAGTTTCTCTTAAATTTCTTATTAAAATTGCTATGTTTGTCGTGGAGAGAAATTACAAATTTTGTAAATGAGTTTAGCGGTCGAGTATACCAATCGATCATACACGTTATAAGTACTAAGATTTTATAAGAAAAGTAATTCTAAGAGTCGATGTAAGTGGGATATGAACTAGCTTTCTTGTTTGTATTATAAAGTCAATGCCATAATAGAAATACGATACTTAGACTTTAAGTGCTTCAACTTTGATATACATTTTATTTAATTTGCAATGAGTTTTTTATCTACATACATTTCAAGACTGGACTTCAAATCATTTACTCCCAGCTGATAAAATTTGCAAAACACTATTCAATAAAATTGCTTCGATAAACTATAATGGAGTTCATCAATTACAAAATTAATTATATCGTTATTGCAATTAATAATATTATCATACATTTTTATATTTACATTGTTTACAGTGTTGTTCTTTGTCTATAAAACATAGGAGGCTTATAATGCTACTATACAAGGTGCTTATATTTACTTTTATTATCAAACTAACTAACTACTCACTATAAGTGATATAAATATTGTACAGAAAAAAAAACCGTACCTAAAAGTGAATCTCGAAGTTCAACAGACGTCATGTGATTTTGCAACAAAAGAATTGCCTATATGTTTTCTTACATTAAAATGTACTACATAATGAAATACAAAGTTCCAAGAGCCTAATAGTCTAATTGAATGTTAATATGATATAGTTATTCAAAAGTTTGGTAGGAGTATAGAGAATGCATTGATTGATTACAAGAGCAATAGCTTCCAAAATTTAATGTAGGTAGGAGAGCGCCATTATTCCGTAGCAGTAAGAGTGAAGCTCGCAATGCGCAGCCAAGAGCTGACTGGTTTGCAAGCATTGCAATACTTAGATAACGCGACTATCCCAGCTCTGCTGAGTACAATAGGAAGAATCGACTGAATCATATTCTAGATCTCGATACTACCTATTCTAATCTTAGGAGCTCTACCTATATTATACTTTGCATTTGTTTGGACGATCCAGACAGAACTAGGTACCTACAACTTTTTTGTAGCTATGGAAACTGTAAAGCACTATGCTTAAAAATACCCTTCATCAGACTTTACAAATAAACAGAATTTAGAAATATTGATGTAACTCATTTGTTATTTGGTATTGGCATCATAGTAGTTTGTATTCATAAAAGTACGTGAAGTGAAACTATTAATAAAATTTAAGCTACAAATATCAATTAAAACTACTATGCCTATAAATAATGAAATACGGCTCTGCGAAAGGGTATTGATTCCTTTTTCAATAAGCCAATGTAAAAACGTGCCCAAGTTATATTGGATGCAAATGGGATGCATGGAGTAACGCATTCAATAGTGGGTAGCACACTGACCCCTGACACAGATACATAACTTTTATATGTACAAATTATAGCAGCATTTAAACAAATTATACCAGTTGCGTAGATGGGTTAAAGACTAAAAGGACTATCAATAAGGTGTAACTGTAAGTAAACGTTATTGCTTCTAATTAATTTGATCAGGTTATTGTCAAAGGTCCATGATACTATTGTTTATAAATATGTATATCCATATGAGCAACTAATTTAATACCATGCCATGCCATACCATACATAAAGATAACAATAAAATATAAGAACCAAACCACTAGTTCAGATAGCACGTTCCAGAAAAATATTGGCATCGTTTAAAGAATGAGGAATATCGAGTGTGATTTTGGTTGGAAGCTCCGGGACTTTATCACAATTATTCGAGTTGCCCGCGTGCCCATACAATGATTAATGTTGTTCCTCAGATCCATTTAAACTTTCGATTCGCACAGTGTTAATTAGATTTGATGTGAAAATCCACGGTTGGTTGGTGAGGCTTGTGGCTGCTGGTGCAAATTGGTGATTTTCTGAAATATTCACTCCACATTTTCAGTCGCTGTCGAGATCTTCTAACGCTGGTTTTCACGTTCAATTGAAGGGGGAATTTGCAGTGAGAGGGCGTGGTCTGGGAGAGTGATGGGTGTGAATTTGACAGAGGTTGTTAATTATATGCCTGTCGGTTCGCGATCCGGAGCGCTCCTTGCGGTCTCGACGAAAATTACGACTCATGCCTCGTTTAACCCGCACAGGCGGTTTGATGACGTCGTAAAGAACATTTCAAAGGTTGATTGAAATATATTTCTTGGTTTGCATAATTTTCTCTCGAATGTTTTCACACGTGAACGCCAGCAGCTTTCAAATGAGTTGCTATAGTGTAAAGTCTTTTTTAAATATGTTTTGATGATATCTACATAGTTTCTTCACACTTCTTTCCGAACTTTTAACAGAGACATGATACTGCTCATGGAGTTAATAAAAGGATTACGATTAATTAGATAATCTGTCTTATTTCTAAATTCCAAGTTCTGTGAATTCAAGAGGAGTCCAAATGGAATAATAGGGAACTGTTATTGACGGCGCCCTCAAGTTCGAGTAATTAATATTCGAGTCGATCCAATCTATCCGATATCGTAATGGTCGGAAGTCGGAAGCGACCAAGCCGAATGCGCATCCACATGGTGGATGGAGCTGTCAGTTCGTGGTAACTTTCAATCTGTAAAAGCGACGAACTATGAAATATTGTTTTCCTTCAATACAACTAGTAGTAAAAAATACAAATACAAATACCCCCAAAATAGAAAAAGAGACTAGCTCTTTTTCTATTTTGGGGGTATTTTTATTCAACGTCAATCAATCAAAACCGTAAGAATTCGGTTGCTTTAACTGTTCAAATGAGTTGTAAGTACTTATAGTTGGTTAAAATTTCTTGATTACCTACTTATGTATTTGAGTTAATCGTACATTAAAAACAAGCAAAAAATATTCCACTTTTGATGAATTGCAAGCACCTAAAATCCCAGTACCCAAACTTGTGAATTTCCGGTCAAAAGCGTTATCAAACTCCTTTTAAAATCTCGCGAGGGTCGTGAAAAACTCCGCCGATTAAGAATATAAAGAAAGATAAGTTTGTATCAAACGCATCCAGTTTTCATGGATCTGGGAGGGTCGGTATCACAACCGTCGTTCTCAATAGAAAACTTCGCTCATTTGACGCTGAACGAAGACCTACTTTGTGAAACAAGTTTTTCGCGTACACTCTTGAGGACTTTCCATTGAATGGCGTTTAATTCGAAATTAGGGTAGGTTAGAAGGTAAGGGACTCGTAACTTGGAAATGTTCTGGAAAAGAGACGAGGGATTAAAGACTCCTCGCGGTAAACATCTTCAGAAATTAAATGAGAGGGTCTAACAAATTTATCCGATATAATTAAGAACAAGGAATATAAATTCAGTCCTGTTTTTAATTTCGCAAAGAGACGTTGTGTGCCTCCATTCCATATTAATAATAATATATTTGAATATATTTTCACAAAAGTGTAAAACTTTGATGTAATGTAGGTTATTGTGACATTAAATAACAATAATTTTATCAAAGCTGGTCTAACCGAACTAGGTCTATGCTTCCTCTGGGGGCCAAGCTGATACAATCGTAATAACTTGTTCGTATTCCAGTATTATACGTGAAAGGAATTAGTTTCAGTAATTATTCGACCCTACTGCTTACCTTTATTAACCTCAACCCGAGGGTTAGTCTACTTATTACAGGATTAACTTCGTAAACGCGAAAAAACCGCACTATGTTTTTATTACAACAATTTAGTAAAATCTGATATTCTTTAAAAAGAAATGACTATTTCTAAAATAAACTTATTATCTAAGTTAATTAAAGGTATTGAAATCGTCAACTTTCATATTCAGTACATATTCAACGAGAATTCATGCATTATTGAGTTACATGAGTTCAAAGGATCGACCTTTGCGGTTTAGGGTCGGACAGGTGAACCGACGAAAAACAGGAGTAAGTAGATTAATCACTAAGAAATCCTTACATAATCTCTGGGCTATACGCGGTCGAACGGTCTCCGGAACCCTCGTCATACGATCGGAAATTGTAGTAATATGTGGTCTATGGTAGCCCACTGTGGCCACACTCAGCGAATCATTGCCGTCGCCACCCCAAAGAATTCCACTCACCTTTATTATGTCAAAATCTAATTTCTTAGCGAAGAAAATACAGATTTTTTTTCAATAGAAAATTCCGAATATTTCCTAGATATTTCACTATTTTCGGGTCAAAAGGTGACATTCCGAGCAACATTCAATTTGCAATCGAATTCTAAATAATAAACATTGGTATGTATTCTTAAATTTTATCCTAAATCTTTCTGTGTACTTTTTTCCACAAGACCATAATTACTTTAATGTAAAACTGAGACAATTTACAAAATATTTTTGTTTCACAAATTTATATATTTTTAAGTGTTAAGTTTGAGAATATATTCTAGATTTCATGAGCTGTTATAATGAAAGATTTTAATTAAACAAGCGCAGGTAATTCCACGTTTGTTTGTTTATTATCTTCTGTATCTCACAGACGGCGCACATGTAAAATGACTTTACCTGTCTAGATGAGTTTTTAATTTAATCATATTGTAGCTTAGCACAGTATACATACACGCTAGAAGAACAACACAAGTGATGAGCTTTCCACGAATAAAACTCATTATTAGGCAGCCACTAAATTTAAATTTAAATTTAGTTCAAATTAGAATACAAACCTTAGCAATGTAGTCTGGTTGCTTGGGGTAAACGAAACGGCCGGTCCCCTATCTACAATGTAAACAAGGAATCTAATCTGACTAATATTTTATGCCCATAAAACTTTTGGATAGCGACCTCCGTGGGAGACTAAGGGTTGGGATTATCCCGTAGTTGCGTACCTGCTTTTAATTCAGCCTTCTCCCAGTAGATTCATAAATTTAACTTTAATGAAAGTAATAGTTCAGTTACTTCCCTCGTTATTTTAGAAGCGGAACAATTAAGCTATATCGTTGATTCGTTCTCGCTTTGTGACGGATTAGCTTCTCACGTCAGTCAAACGTAAAAGCCTTTTACTGAAATCACACGGGCGAGTGTTAACGTTTCTTTGTTGCGCCACGTCCTTTTGTTTCCGTACTAGAAATAAGAAGTGAAATAAAATTAAAATAGCGCCATTTTTCACATAGGAGAACTTCTAATATGTATTAAATGAACTCACATCTACTTTACTTAGTCAGAAACTTATTTAATCGAAAATATATTTGGAGCTGTATTAGAAAAGCTTATCTGTAGATTTCAAAAGAGAGCCGCAAAAATATTAGTAAAAATAATAATATTCCAATCTCATGTCATTCTATGTTATTAGCGAGACAATAAGTGTGTGAAGAAACATTGTGAAGGTGACTGGCTAAAATAAGGCTTGAAACAAAATGGCGGTGTGGAGGGTTGTGTGGTTGGCCGCGTGTCTTTTGGTTGCTACGTGCGACGCCACAATTTACGACGACGACTACGACACATACACGAAGGTCTACGACTACAAATCAGCAGGTAATATACCAACTTACTTCAAAAGTTAAATTAAATATACAAATCAATGAAAATTATTTATTGCTCGAAAGTTAAATGCGATCTTAACGGAGTCGGAGAATAGTAACCCGACCAATTAGGTACATAGTTGTATCAACCTGCTAAACATTTATTTTCCTGGACTTGTAGGTATACCTAGCCATTTAGATTTCGAAAGATATTTAACACTTGGATTTACATTTTAATACTGTTTTTCTTATTTTATTGTGGTTAGCATTACTATTCACTACTCGACTAGTTTCGTAATAAGATAATGTAGGTAGGTACTTACAACTTACGGAAATGGAAATATTATAGTAAACCGTAATGAAATCAAATTACATTATCCAAACACAAATCTAAAGTCCACTATTAAATTTAGTTTTCTGAGGAAAGGTCAGTCGTCGTCTTCGCAACTGGATTTCCAATAGTTTCTGTTCTTTACTTATTCAATAGGAGCGTTGGAAGTGTTAACTGCTAACTTTGCTTATGGTTGAACTCGCGTTTAACTTGTTGGTACTGCGTGTGGTATAAGGGGTTTTGTCTTATAAATATGTTCATTAATTACGTGAATTTTATCAGTAGGATTAAGTTTAGCCAATTCTAATCATCGACAAAAATAAAGTGCAGATTTATCATACAACTTTTGTATCTTTGTAAGCAGGTTGAGGTTTTTTCTTCGTATATTTTCGTTTGCCGTATCAACATCTTATAAAGCATGTTTGAATAAGCCTAGTGATCAAAGCTGGAAAAAGGGCATGGGAAAATTTTAATTTTATCACAATAACCTTGGTTCAAAGTCCAAACTGCACAAACTAACGCCATGCTCCGTAAGGTAACTAAAACTACGCTCTAGAGATTTAACAATTCTGCTAAATGTTCATTTAGTCACCTACCTTCGACCTTTTGACCCAATTTAGCGGCTTGTCTACCGTTATTATAGTTTCATCGAAAGTTACTCGTATGTTGCAGTCTATGGAAACAAATATGTCAATAGTCACTTATTTTTGTAAATTTTTGAGATCTACATCTAAATAAGTAAATTTACTTTTGATAAATCCTAAACCTACCTTTGATTGTACATTATTTCTTCTGTTGCGTTTTAGCAAGTACCAGTATTATAATACCTGTTATTATCTCTAACTAGAGGTATGCAGGATTTGTTAGGTCAACTTCGCAAATTCCATTTTTCATAGCAGCAAATTTTCACATCGCTGTTTTTACACATCTAAAATTTCTTATACGAATGAGGTGTGTGTGCATATAACCATAACGACTAATTTATTTTCTACTTACTATAGAGTACCTACTAATTGGCAAATAAATATAGGTAATATGAGTTTGAAGGGTAACTTTTATCAATATACCCTGTGGAACCCAAAAATTAGCTTTTACAAAAGATTCACCCTTCTCACTAAGGTAAGTAAGCGTACATTCAATCTACGGAAACGTCCGTTGACAGCCATTGTCCCGGAATGCCTTAAACAATGCCTGGCTCGGTGCAGCGTTGCAGGGGCATTAGACCAAATTGTCCCCAAGATGGCAATACCGTCAGCGCGGGAAATTGTATTAGAGCAGACAGCAGGAAGGCGATGAATGCATTTGTTACTGGATAACTAGATAGAACATAGAAGTTTCCGAGTGCTTTTGCGTGCATGATTCGAATTTACATGAATATTTAATACATTAAAATACATGTGACTACTGTTTTTTAACAACGTGCTCGGACGGCGGCGTCTCAAACTCGTATCTTCTAGGGCCTAGGACCTAGGACCTAGGCTATTGGAGCCAACACAGGCACATACTTTTCCCTTGGGGGTTAAAATACGCCAACGTCATTTGTTCGGCTTTCCCACCTCTCTGCTCCATACCACTAGGGACTACTATTTGGTATTCTGTGTCCATACTTACTTTAAAGCGCGATTTTCATTGCTCTTCAGACTTAAATACATTGAACAAAATTTTGACATTATTCATTTGAAAAGTACGTACCATACTTTTGTAGTGCCTACCTGTGCTGAAACATTAGGATTTCCTTACTGATAATTTTTATATTTTCTTCTTACACCAATTTCTTTAGCGGCAAAATGGACCTTGCCCCGCGATTCTTTTTTTAGAATGGTATTCAACGGATGTAAGAAATGTTTAAAATTGATAATGTACAGCTAGGTCTGCTCTTGATTGTACAACGCTAAAAAAACATTTCAGAGTAAAACTAGTTACGCGCGCGCTTGTTTTGAATACAGCAAGCATGTTTGTTAGAAAAGCCTTTTGAAATACAATGCCTTTGCCTTGCTTTCAGTACGTTATTGAAGGTTGTTAATTCAACATTTTCTATGAAGCTCTAGTTAACTTCCTGCTCGTCCAAAGCAAAGGGACAATTTACATAACTACATTTATTGCAACGGTGTGCATCCATTATATATAAAAGTTTATATTTGAAACGATTTAAAGCCAAGTTAAAACTTGAGCGATAATCACACGTAACTCTGAAAAATTGCATAAACAACATCTAGGTTATCGTTTGATAAAATAAACGATTTGTTCCTTCTATAACTATGTAAGTTGTACATCTATCTATTGAGAAACCAAATATTATTTTAATATAAAAATGAGGGATTTTCTACATGTAGGTTTGTAAGTGTGTAATGTATTATAAAAACAAACACGTTCGGCTTGAGCGTAATGATGTCGGAATAATTCCGCTCACGTCGTCAGCATTAAGTGTAAATTGATACTCATTTAAGAACATATCAGTCTTTATGTCGTTACTTAAGGAGGTTATTTACTTTTCTAATACCAATCGATATATACCCATTTGTAATAGAAGTATTGAGTGTTCGGAATTCAATCAAACTGGATCCAACAACATCGAAAACAGAATCGAAAGGCTTCCGAAGCAATTTCGCGTTGGGCAATTTTTGTTACCAACCATTTCACGTTAGAGTGATTTTGTCACACGGATAGACATCTCGCGAATGGGCTTATCGGGTGGGCAACGCAACACATCTTCGATTTACCAACCCTAGCGATGCGGGCTCGGACAGTAAGACCCTCGTTTATAGCTTTTTCGAACTTGTCTCACTTGATTAGCGAGTCCTTGTTATCAGGCTTACAACAACTGCGATCCAAAACAAAATCCGACCGAACCAATTTTGCTAATGGAGTCGTTTCCGTGAGGATTAATTAACTGTGCACAACTGAATAATCCATTCAGTAGATATAACCGCGTGTAGAGCTTTCAAGGAATTAACCGCGATTAATGTGGCGATTAGGGCTGTAGTTCTCTTCTAATTCCGAGTCAACATACCGTAGAATCAGGATCCATTTGCCATGCGATCTATTCAGCTAATCTCGTGTTGTCCCATTTGAATAACCAACTTGAGCTGTAATTCTTTATGAGTTAGGTATGTTAGGTCTCTGTATATTACAGCAGAATTGTATTAAGGAAGATTTGGTTTATCTTCAATAGCGAAGAAAGCGTCACCACAAAGGCAAACAAGAGAGATCACGTATAACATTAATGGGTGAGCAGACGCGATAAGCCAGTGTACTTTCACACAGGGATTGAAGCGCGGTAAGTACCTCGTTTGCAAGAATCTCACATTAGCATTTTACTGTATAAGGGAGACCTTGCCACCCTTGAACTCTACCTACTGTTACAATTCTATACGTTTCCAAGTGAAATACAAAAATTGCATTCGAAATTCAATTTCCCGTGCCAGCAGCTTTAAATCAGTGTAATAATAGGTACGATCAGCGTACCGGAAACGACTGCAAAATTACATCCATAATTCGTGTCATAAATTAGTATGAACGTTTATAGTTCGTTAAAATTTAGTATTTCGCACGTAAAGGTTTGGAAAAATATTCTTATTGAAGTGCTGAATTTCGTGTAGTGGCCGTAGCGTTTAGGTTTGAACGATACAACAATCTCTGATGGTGCTCACGGATTTACCGCTGGGTTTGAGTGAAGGGCTCGCACTCGTCGGTGGTATAGGGCGATATTATTTGGCGGGGTTGCGTTTTGTTTACAAATTGGTAGGCGGCGCGTGCCTCGCCTCGCTCCAAATCACCTCAAGATAAAGCGGCTGCTGCTACCCACCGATAATTTTCTTCAACCTTGTTTTATACGCACGTTGAACGGTGATTTCACCCGTAAATGGATTGATCCGGTTTACGGCTTTGCCCGGGGCGTAAATGAAAATGCCACTATAGAAGAGTGGAACATATTATATGAATACGGGAAAATTTCGTTGTTATAATTTATGTATTTATTCTACTTTTTATTTTTACTGATTATGAACTCTACCTAGTCTACAATGACTTGTTAACTGTTTTAATGAATTTTACAGGCACCATTATCTTATCTTTTGTTGCAATAAATCTTTTGGGAAGATGATATGAATATTTCCACATAATTTTCGTTTTCTGATCACACTTTATGTAAATTTAGATATAGCATACAAAAATTATACGTAAAAAAGTGAGAAGCGAAAGAAAATATTTTAACTTTGGAATTTCTGCAAATAAGGATAAAGTCTTCGTTTTATTTTCATAAGATGTTAAAGGAGAGTTTCGGAGAATTATTTTTGTTATGGAGTGCGGAAATCACGCTCTGTTAAAAGAAAACGGTTAACCAAAAACGGGTACCCGAATCAGTCCTTCGAAAATGTTGATAAATTCCGGGCTGCCGCGTATTTAAAATATACGACAGCTTCCATTTTATCAACTTAATGTTAGCTAATAAACTGAGCTCATACTGCCACCTAATCATTAATCATTTGTAAGAGTAACATGTGTACATGCCACAACCTAATCCCTTTGCTCACAAACCCCATACTTAGTTAAGATTAAAGGCCCTTGAAAGTGTCAACGTATACTTATTGTAGCATCTATCATGTCAATTTGAAGAATCCTACTAAATTGTCACAAATTATTGACATTCATATTATGATAATCTTAGTAAGATTTGATTATTTCCTTCTTTTCGTTCAAATTTAAATCGAATCCATAGATAATACAAATATCGTAGGTACAGAACGAATACAGCTCAGAAACTAAGACTAAGACAAATAAGTAGGGCAATTTTTTCTAGAGTACTTTTTTAATTGAGATATATTTTACAATACACATTCGTAAACCGAATTCAAATAATTTGAGACTGTATAAGGCTTAGGCCGTGCAGTCCATTGTGCGTAAAGCCCGGCCGATTTTGCAAAATACACAGCTACATTTGCGTGACAGCTGCCGATGCTAGAGAGTAATATATAGGTTTCTTTTTATTTTTCCGATTCGACACAAACATAGCCCGGAAGTGGACTTTTATTTTTCTAATGTGCTTTTCTTTTTGCTTACAGAGAGTCGCACGTGTACGTCTTCCGAGTTCCGATGCAAGACGGGACGATGCGTGCCGATGTCATGGCGATGCGACAACGAAAAGGACTGCTCAGATGGCTCTGATGAGGAACCTGGCACTTGCAGTAAGTTCTTAATAATAATAAAAATATATTTATTTGGTTCTCCACATTTGATTTAGATAAATATTACATTAAAGAAGGGTCATCAAGGAGGATATTATGTAGGTAGGTACTTGTGGAGACTGGTGCCTGAAATAGACCTAGGTCTGTGCTTCAGGGTCACCAGAGCCCAGTTGTACTACCCGGATAGCTGTTCTTAACCGATATGTACCTACATAGGTACTTTTTAACTAAAAAGCGCAAATGTTTCTAATATAAATCCAATCCTTTTACGATAAATTGCAACTGAATAGCAAAAAAGTAATGAAAAACGTGAATTCGTTCTTAAGATGTAAATCAAAAATAAATAATAAAGTATTCCAGTCTTGGTGACTTCAGCTTAATTACCGAGAGAAGATAGCCCTCATTTACTTACAGAGCACCGAAAAAACAAGGTCGCCAAAATGGCGAAATCACACGCGTGAAAAAGCGACCGAGTTGATCCCGGGAATCCCAACCCAAGGGCTGTCCTATTACACTTCACAAACGAAATTGCATCGCGAAACGAGCAAATAATTTTCAAGATTTATGACTTTTCCGCTAGATTGCTCCCGGTTTACTCTGTACGTAGGCTTAGAACACACTACGAAAAGAAATAATTATCTTACAATTTATGGCCAAACTTTGAAGGTAGGGCAGGCAAGTGCTTCGTTCTTAGCGAGTCTTCCGTGGATTAAAATCTTAATTACGTCTCCGGAGTTTTAGGATTAATTTTATAATCTTTGCCCTTTTCTCTGCCAGTTTTCCGTGGATCACAAATTATAATCCTGTTACAGCTTTCGATTATCATTTATTAGATGTTCCTAATTAAGTGCCTAAACAAATATTTAACCAAGATCAATGAGTCGGTGTTGGAGTAATATAATGAACCCAAGTTTTTACTCGTAAAATTATAATCCTTCCTGTTGTAGTATATTGAAAGACTAGCTGTATGTCTGCGTATCAAAGATGTTGACCGGGGATATAAGGTACCATCATTACTAGTCTAACAGTTTCGGAGATATGCCCGTACAATGTGCTGAGCCGTATGAGTTACTACAGATTTTTAACTATCCCACAGGAACTTTTTTTTTCCGGGAGGCAAAGTAGGTATCTAATCTGTTGACCGGGGATATAAGGTACCTACTACCATGCAAAATTACATTTAAATCGGTCCAACAGTTTCGGAGATTAGCCCGTATAAACAGTGAAACAAAAAAATTTAAATACATCTGGATATGTTTTAAATCACTTCTTACATCCCCCTGACTCGGTTTTTAGCAAAACAAATTCTATGTTTACTACAGATTTTCGACCCCTACAGTTTTAGATAAATCGTTTTTATGTTGTAATTTTGAATGTTTTAAATATTATTGCAGATGGTTAGGAATGTTTTCATCAACATTTTCTCCCTTGTGAACAATTTCCAACGCAGGTGTTGTGGTATTTAAAACGCGCGAGGAAAACAATTCAAAACGTTGTTAAGGTGCGTAGGCCCTCGTGTTAATTTATTTACCTTACAAACATGAGATAAAGGATTATACAGTTACGTAACGGAAATTTGAGGCTATCTTCTTATACGTACTCTTATCTGAGGGGATTTGAAGCTATGGCGTTTTTCAGTCAACGCAGTAATGCTTCTTAACAAACTAATTTAAGTACGGTAATATAAAACAAATTTCTGTAAACTATAAAGTTTTCACATTACATTCACATTACACAGTAAATTATGAGCAATCAATTTACAGCTAAAGCTAAACAAAGTTACTCATTTATTGACAACACGCTTTGTGATGTTCTTAGAATGTTAAAGAAAATTAAACTCAAGGAACAGAAAATAAATTAAATGAAGGTTAGAACTCGACTTGATTAATAAAGCGAAAGCAAACGAACGACGATTAGACCGGACACTAATCCAATGATTTCAAGCCCAACATTAATCTTATTACCTACTTAGTAAGCTTTAAAATGCTCCTCAAGAACTTCTCTTAGCTTTGGGAAGTGACTTTTAATTCCTTGTTTTTCTCTAAACTCTGTAACAATGTTTATAAAAAGCTTTGGCAACTTTGTGTTTTATTTTAAGGGTGCGGGCACAGTAACCGCGTCCGCAACTTTGTACACTTACTGCTCGTCTGTAAGTCGACATCACATAATGGAAAAGCCTTTTTATTTGTCACAATCACGAAATGTTAGTGTGGTATGTTCTTACGTTATGTATAGACGAGCCCTAAACATGTACTGTGTTACAAAAAGGACTTTTTGATTATTTTTGGTCCTTTCTAACAAATTAATAATTATGTACCTTGTAGGGTGAATATTATTATTTTTTAAGATCATATTAATCATACTAATATTATAAAAAGGAAACATTTGTATTTTTGTGTGTATGTTTGTAACTACTGAACTGATTTCAAATTCTTTCACCATTAGAAAGCTACACCCTAAGTAACATAGGCTACCTTTTACCGCGGGAAAATGCCTCATTTCCATGGAAAAACTAGTAACGCAGGCGGAGCCGCGGCGGAAAGCTAGTAATATTATATTAGACGATGATAAGTTCAGAGTTTCATTTCTTGCTCTATCATTGTCAGTCGTAACGGAAGAATTTGAACTTGAAACTAAAATTGCATTGTTTGTTTGAGGCTTTCGCGCTTACTACACATTATTACGATTGTTCACGGGTCTTAGCGCGATAATTTTAAATAGGTAGGTATGTATTACGTACGATACCTTATTTTGCCCGACATTTCGGCGGGGTTGCACCTGCCGTGGTCGCGAGCTGACTGAAAAAAAATTGCATTGCTCAAAGCAACTTTAATAGCAATATTACCTATAGTTAGTATGTAAGTTTTATGACGCAACTTATATAGTACGAGACTGCAACTTATCAGAGCTTCATCGAATTATCACCTTGAATAGCGACTTGATTTGTTTTCATTAGACGTTTGGATTACCACACATTATGTTTGCTTAGAATGTACTTAGAATATTAACCAGATCCCGTTATAAATTCTGGGAAATGTTTGTTTAGTTTCTTATTAGATTTGCGTGATCAATAAATAGTTTGCTTGTGTAATAAATTGCTTATTCAATCAAATCAAAAAACAGTTTAAATTTCTACATAATTATTAGGAAATCGAAGCGAAAAATGAAAATTATACCAAAATACACACATTACACATACATGTGCGTGTGTATGTGTGTGTATGTACCTGTTTGTCTACATTATTATTGTAATAAAACCTAACCTAACCTTCTTATAATACGAGAAAAGGGCAAGATAATAGTCATCAATTATAAGTATTATCTTCAAGTACTCTTGGATTAAAAAAAATTAGGTTAAATAAACTATTTAACTACAAACTACTAAAACAAATTAATATGAAGAAAAAATTAAAATTGATCAATTTAAGCATGTTCGTTATAGTACAGAGACGTCCAACTTTGTTCGATAGAAATAATTGGCTGGTATTCGATGTAATTGAAAATAATTCTTGATTGAGATCAAAGAGACCGGTGAAGAAATACACGATGAATAAAGTAACATATAGATGTATTTGATTTGTACCTGGCCGTTAGAATAGAAAATAGAATAAATGAAACGCGATGTCACTATATCATATTTTACCCTTTTGACATAACAGCTTCAGTGCGTTTGCGCTGTCCTGAGCACAAATTCATATGCGCTACCGGACAGTGCATCCCTGCCGCGTGGCACTGTGATTACGCGCCAGACTGTCCCGATGGTTCTGATGAACACAACTGCGGTAAGAGCACCGAACGGGAGACCAGCATGAACGATTGGCATGAAAAAAGGCAAAATTCGCTTAATATATAGGAGCATAGGGCATGAAATACCATGCATGTATACCGTATATACCGTATGTTTTCCTATCCGTTGTTGTCGTACTGCTGGGCAAAGCCTTCCCCTCTTTCCCTCCAATCTCAGTTCAGTTTGGCAGATTCTAAGGTTTGTAACTTTGTCTGTTTTCGAAATATATTTTTTTCTCGATCTTGTGCCAGTGGCTCCCAATCCCCTTCAAAGGCGTCGAGGTCATCCCGCTATCGTTTCCGAGGTCTGCCTCTTCCACGTCGGCTGTCGTTTGGCACCCACTTCCTTTAAAAAATTGTCCTGCTAGGAGTATTTAGTTTAGGAGTAAAAGTGAAAATTTTAATAAACAGTCCGAGGGCTTCTTATTTGACAAGTCTCGAAAAGCCAATTTTAAATTCAGCTTTTATTTGATCAGGCATGAAGTAAACTCGCTAAAAGAATTTATAAAAAGAACGATGATTATTAAATTGTAAACAAAACACGAAAATATGCGTAACAAACGGAGACAAACAAAACAAAATGAATTTAAGGGGCAACTCAAAATACTTTATATACGGATTCGTGATGTTTGTATTATATTTTATATTTATTTAGTGACACAGAACGTTTTGAATAATCTAATACGAGGTCAATAATGACGGATTGTTCGGGAAATATTTAGCATGTGCATGACCTTGGGTTGACAGAAGTGGAGCCGTGCGGACCAGAAGAGTTCACCTGTAGGGGAAGGCCAGGAGAGTGCGTTCCACTAACCTGGATGTGCGACGACAACCCCGACTGCTCCGACGGATCCGATGAAAAAGCATGCAGTAAGGGCTCATTGCATCATACACGACTAAGCAAGTGATTTTGATCAACCGTTACTTCCTCTATACATTTTTAGTTACTTCTACTTTTAGTTATTGATCAAAAACACTTTCTTGCTAGCAAAACTTTCAATACTTTCATGCTAGTTATTCATCAGTAAATTATAAATTGGACGGTACCTACATAATCGATTGCCGTTCCATTTTGTATATTATTATTCTATTCCTGTAACCCATTTTCATTATTCTATTCATTAATTAGAGATATGAGTATCTAATCGCGTAATTAGCTATGAACCATGAACTACTATTATACGCAAATTGCATGATGCCGACCTACATATTTTATCTGTTTATATTATTATATCCGAGTATCACAAAGAGCACAGCACAAAATTAGGTTGTCTTTCTGCGCACAATTTGCATTTGTATAGTATTATTCTGCAGAGACATCCAGTTGATATATCGATCTAGCCTCTACCGTTCAATCACAGTCGTGTATTCCGAGAGCGCCCTTGGAAAACAAAGGAACTTCGTTTGCTTTGGCGGCCTGAGAGTCGACGTTTAACAATTCTTTCCCTGCGCGGCGGTATCAATCAATCATTGGGCTCGCAGCATCCACCCCCGGCCAAACACTCTGTATTCTATCAACGCCCGACTCATCCGTCTATAAATTCTTATCTACCCGCACCGGACCCGCCTCGAAGCGTGAGCGATGACGTTGCGTGTGTGCTTCAATGGCCGCCTTTCTTACGCCCCTAAAAGCTCCTCCATGATTATGTCATCTTCTATCTCGTTATTTGTTGCTGTCAGGTAGTTCTTGAGCATTTTACAAGCAAAACCCTTATACAAAAACTACAAGTATAAAATGGTTTCAAAGGGTAAACTGCGTTTTATGCGTATTTTCTAAAACCAGTATTGTTATAACTATTAATAAGTTGATAGGTAGACGCGGTTAGAGTTAATCTACCTATTCATGGAGATAATTAATGCTCCATTCTAAGAATGCGTAAAACTATTAGAGGTACGAGTCTCTACAAAGGAATTTAATTAAATATTACTGCGACGGGTGAGCTACTTTTTATCCCAGAGAACGTCCAAGAATAACGAGATTTTCTAGAAAGCAGGTCTGATGGGGCATATTTTTCTCTCTGCCAGCCTTATATAGCAAGAATTCCTTTGTTTTCTTTACCTTGTAGGAATTTTATTTATACGTTATAATAATATAGGTATAAATGGAACTGATCTTACTCCTTTTCATAATTTTTCTTTTTGGTTTCTATTTTAGCAGACAATCTTTACGCTAATCCAAACTTTCTTTAGTTTTACCCTTTTAACCGCCATGGTCTGATATAGGTACATATAATGAGACAAGACTAACCAAAAGAAGACTAACCAAAATACTATAAGACTTACCAAATCGAGCTCACAACGGCGCCGTCTCATAAAATAAATGAAAGTTAAAAGGTTAAACAAGTTTTTTGTTTGGATTTTAAATTTGTTCGAAATATCTCATTTTTTATACTTTATTTGGAATATTATTTAGAAGAATTTTTACTCACTAGATGCCATGTAACTTAAATTTAAAGTATGTCTTTGTAGAATAACGCTTAGCGTATTTGGTAAGTATGAAACTTTTTGTTCCACATATAACTTAATTTTGTTTTAGCTCTTTGATTGGTAATCCAAAAACGTGAAATATTTTGGCTATAATTTGGCAAATGTGATGCTTCGGCCCTTTTTCATTAATGCCATTCTGATTAGATGAGACATGTCGCTCCGACGAATTTACCTGCAAGAACGGCAAGTGTATTCAGCACCGGTGGGTTTGCGATGGTGATGATGACTGCGGCGATGGGAGTGATGAAGTCAAGTGTGCCACACCTACTTGCCAACCTCAAACGCATTTCTCCTGCGCTGATGGACATTGCGTGTCGTCAAGATGGCGGTGCGACGGAGATATCGACTGCCCAGACGGCAGTGATGAGACTGTAAGAATACATACAAACTTTTTTTTTCTTTCCATAAAAATATTAAACAACGTTATCTAGTCTAAAATATCTTTCTGAAGATTTTTATGACATTCGGTGGACATGTTTTTTAACTTTTTTGTGGTGACACGGTTAAAGTCTAATACCTACTTTAAAGAATTTTTGTTTAAAGTATGTAAACAAACCTACATATTAAGAGCTCAGATTCGCTCTCGTATCAAATACAAAAAAAAAATGCGAGTGAAAGGATTTAACTGTTATAATATAATGTGAGTCTAGATTCTAGAAGAACATCCATAAATAAAGCTGAATTGAGTAAACACATTTTTTGTGCTTTGATAACGTAAGTTTTCTTACCAAGTTTCCCAAGAGTTTCATTCTCGTACGAGAAACTAGATCAAAGTTAGATATTGACTTCACAGATAGTTGTTGTATTTTATTTTCATATACTTTGTTATCTACAGATGCTGTGAAAGCTCATACAATATGCTAGTTTCATTTGAATAGCAACGAGTTTTTCTTATCACTACATAGTATAAAATAAAGTCGCTTTCTCCGTCCCTATGTCCCTATGTCCCTATGTCCCTATGTCCCTATGTCCCTTTGTACGCTTAAATCTTTAAAACTACGCAACGGATTTTGATGCGGTTTTTTTTAATAGATAGAGTGATTCAAGAGGAAGGTTTATATGTATAATACATGCATAATATACTGAAGGATAACCCACAATAACCATTTTCCCGTGCGGAGCCGGGGCGGGTCGCTAGTTTACTTATAAGTAATCTACTTTTATGTCGAACTGAATTTCTAAAACAGAATTTCATTCAGAAATTTATAGATCCGCTGAACCCAATTTCTATGAATATTAAACACAATATAATCTAAAACTTTTTAACCTACTCCCCGAACAAATACATTGAGCGCGATGAACTCGAATTTGTGTTCAGATCAAAGAGATATTTTATTATACCTTTGCGAAGATTACGTGGGACGAATAATTCAAAGTAGGAAATACCTTTAACATTCATATTTTCCACTACATTTCATTTGAATTCCAGTGCCAATGAAATTAAAGTTACAAATTGTATACGTATATCTTTCAGGGATGCGCAAGTACGCCGAAGGTGACCTCGCCGTGTATATCGACTGAATTTGAATGTCGCGACCGAATGACCTGTGTGCACAAGGCGTGGGTCTGCGACGGCGACAAGGACTGTCCTGGGGGCGACGACGAGGCTCCGGAGATTTGTCGCGGAAACGTCACCTGCAGAATTGACCAGTTCCAGTGCAAAGACCACACCTGCATTCCCGGAGCGCTGTATTGCAACGGAGAGAAGGATTGCCCTGACCACAGTGATGAACTCAACTGCAGTAAGTTTAAAATTGCTTCGTTTGACACTTAACGTAACACTTAAAAGACCATTTTTAAGATTTCTCACAAATTAATACGTATTCAATTAACTACTTAAAAGATCCAAATATTTGCTCAAGTCCTGCGCTAACAATGACCTTTTTAATATACATTAAATCTGAATCTCGTATTGTAATGAACCTAATTATAATAAAACTGAAGATGCTTCAAAATAAGAAACAACATTCAGGTCTGAAAACTATATTTTTACAATCACACATAGTATAAAATAAAGTTGCTTTCTCCGTCCCTATGTCCCTATGTCCCTCCCTTTGTACGCTTAAATCTTTAAAACTACGCAACGGATTTTGATGCGGTTTTTTTTAATAGATAGAGTGATTCAAGAGGAAGGTTTATATGTATAATACATGCATAATATACTGAAGGATAACCCACAATAACCATTTTCCCGTGCGGAGCCGGGGCGGGTCGCTAGTAGAAGAATAAAGGTCAAAAGTTTGAAATAACCTAAGTAATCGCAACGAAAGGCGTACCTAAGTCAGCAAAACAGACTGCTAACTAGTGTAATATATCAAATTCCAGCTCGCCCGATAGCGCCGTGCAACAAGAAGACAGAGTTCGATTGCGGTGGCGGCATGTGCATTCCTCTAAGCAAAGTTTGCGACAAAAAACCCGACTGCCCCAACTTCGAGGACGAGCCCAGAGACAGGTGCGGCGAGAACGAGTGCGCCAAGAACAATGGTGGCTGCACCCAGAAGTGTGTAGACACACCCGTCGGATACTACTGCGACTGCGATAAGGGATTCAAACTCATTGATAACAGGACTTGTGAAGGTAAGGATTTGAATATTTCTGATAAAATACATAGATAATTTACAAAAAAATATGGGCGAAAACGGTGAACAAAAGTTTTCTTACGGATTTTTTTATAATCGCATGGAACCTCAAAAGAGTTGTAATTATTAATGTATCTAAATTGTAAATAAGGTACCTATATTTTTTTAAAGGTAATTTTATTTTCACATCGGAATTATCTTTTCGAGTTTCCACTAGATACTCACATGGTTATTTCTCCATTTGCTGTATATTTATCCTCTTGCTTGAGATTAACGGTATCCTCCTGTAATATTTGATTAAATCCTAATGCAATGGAATAAAATAATTCACTTTTAACGAATACTTATTTTGAATTAAAAGTACATGATTCCTCCCTCATGACCAGCAGTGGACTGATGTTGGCTGAATAGATAGGTACAAAGGTACATTTTATAAAAAAAAACTTTTAAATTTCCAGACGTCGATGAGTGTGCAGATCCAGGCGCCTGCTCCCAGATTTGCATCAACGAGAAAGGGACGTTCAAGTGTGAATGCCACACCGGCTATGCCAGGGACCCTCGCGACAGGACTCGTTGCAAAGCCACCGAGGGCCACCCATCCCTCCTCTTCGCCAGGCGATTCGACATCCGCAAAATCAGCCTGGACCATCATGAGATGGTTGCCATTGTCAACGACACTAAATCAGCAACAGCCCTGGATTACGTGTTCCGGACCGGAATGATTTTCTGGAGTGACGTTAATGATGAGAAGATTTATAAGTAAGTGAAAATAAGTTATAAAGTTTTGTGAGGTAAATCAAAATTTGTTACTAGTAACGCCATCTGTAGCTTCTCTTAGTAAGTTATTTCACCAGACAGAACAACAGTACCAAACTGAATACTGAACTCTACTAAACTCTGATAGATTACTGTAAAAAAACTAGGTGGCGCTTCTTTCATAGTCCACGTTTTTCGTAGCAATCATGTAGCAACAGCTACGCCGTAGCACCCCGTAGCGAGGAACATAGCTTATAGTACTGTAGGTATGTAACAAGTTGGGTGTAATTTGAAAAATTAAATAGGTACCTACATTTTGTTTTCAATATCCCAAGTCCCAACTAACTAAGCATCTTATTTATATTTTATTGCTTGCAATTGTAAGTATGTTAATGTATCAAGAACCTAAGTACTTATTCAAACGATAGAAGTCATTATAGATTTTCAATGGAATGAGTCCAGAAATTTAATTTTATACGTTTAATTTAGTAATTGCTAGATCATAATACAGCTAACTATTTTTTAATTATAAATAGACGACTTTTTAAGTCCTTTTTTAATATAAGTAGATCTTGTTATTACTAGAAAGAATAGAATATACTTTACTGTACACCAGTAATACATTTTAAGAAAGTTCACAACCAGAAAGTTGTACAAATGGACGGCCTTATTGCTAAGGTAGCAATTTCTACCAGGCTAATTATAACGAATTTTTTTTTTTTGTGAATATAATGATTCAAAGTAATAAAAGGAAACGCTGAGTCGCATCAATAAAGCTATTAATTTTATTTTGTTTTTTAACTCTTAGAGCGCCGATAGACGAGGGCAGCCAACGCACCGTCGTCATAGGCGATCAGCTGATCACATCTGATGGTTTAGCCGTAGACTGGATATACAACCATTTGTACTGGACTGATACTGGCAAGAACCACATCGAGCTGTCAGATCTGCAAGGAAACATGAGGAAAATTCTCATCAGGGACCAACTGGAGGAGCCACGAGCGATCGCGCTGAATCCGCTGGATGGGTAAGAAAACACTGTTGTTCAAACATTTTTGTAATTTTTCTGTATGGCGAGCAGCGAGAGCGCCCTTGTCTACGATCATTTTTAACCTTGTTTTTTCTTTTAACCTAAGCGCGCTTTTTTTCCACCTTCCAGGATTTTAAGTAGTACCTACCTACCTACCTTGCGCCTTGCGTAGTTCTTAAAACATTTTTATTATTTTACTGACTCCTTCTAGGTCAAAGATGACTTATTTGCTATGACAATAGTGCCTGTATACCTAAAAAAAAATCTACCTATATGTACCTATCTAACAGCAGTATAAGAAATATATACCTACTTACATTTTTCATCAATTATGGAATGGAATGTAAAGTTTCGCATTAAACAGATAAACAAATTAGCATCGCAAAGATGGACCGATATGATATTTGATTTTAATAGTAGAATAGGCAATCACAAAATTAAATCTCAGCAGGTGTTTATTTTGACGGAAGTTATTTGATGACGTCAATAAAAGAAAGGCCTATCGTTTTGATAGTACAGTAGCCAGCAGATGCGGCTGGACATGTTGGCCTTAAGAGCACCCGTATTCCGTGGCGGTAGGGGTGAATTTCGTAGTGTGAATGTCCAACCGCATGTATTGGCTTCTGTACATACTTGCCATTATTTTTTTTTATCATTTAAGATCTATCGATCTACAAAAATAATCAACAATATCAATTTATGGGTACCAAACAGTTAATGCTATCTAATAAACTTTATATAATGTACGTATTGTATTGTTACATTGCGCTTTAACAAACGAATAGGTATTCACAAAATATAATAACTTTAATTCATCTATACCTACTTGTACTATAAAGAGGAATGATTGATTGTTTATTGAATAGGCTTTATAACTAGTGTAGGCTACTCTTTTCCAACAGTGAAAGATTTTTTGAAATCGGTTTAGTAGTTTTGGAGCCTATTCAATGCAAACAAACAAAATATTTTCTCTTTGTAGTACTTTATAGTCCCCAGGTAACATAGGCTATAGGTATTCTACGAGTATTTTCAAAATTAGGGATTCTTACTAAAACTCCAATAATGTACACAGGGTGTAAAAAAAATACCTAAAATATTTCTAATAATTGAATAGGCTCCAAAACTACTGAACCGATTTTGATAAAACTTAGTACAATAATAGAATAGAGTCTATTCAATAGACCTTGGGAAAGAACATAGGTTACCTTATACCGAGGGAAAATTCCTCATTGACACGGAAAAAAATAATAACGCGGGCGGAGCTGCGGCGAAAAGCTAGTTGTATTATATAGACAAAACAATACTGTTTCAGAAAATTTGCGTAAACATGGGCGACCTTGTTGGTAAGACCCAGCCAATACTTCCATGTAATTTTAAAGAATACGCAAATAAAACAGAAATCTAGACTCGAATTGAACATTAATAGTGAAATACCTAGCTTCACGAAGCGGAATGTATAAAATAATTATATTTCAGTCAACCTTTGATTAAGACAAGACGATACCTATTTACCTATCTATGGTACCTATGGTAACCAATTCAAAATAAACAATGTTAGTTTAGTAACCACGGTTAATAAGTTACATATTGTAGTAAAAATAAAACTCAGTTATACAGTAGGTCAGGAGTTCCCAACCAGGGGGGCACGCCTCCCAAGGGGGGGCATAGAGAGATGTCAAGGGGGGCGTTTGCATTTTCTTTTTTATACCACTAAGGTGGCAAACAGGCAAGGAAAAACAAAAAAAATAACAAACAACATTAAAAAATAACATTTAAATGCAATTTTTTGTATAATATTATTTATTACTTTAATTTAAACTTTTAAAGTTTGTTGTACAAGATTTGCGTTTCTTTTTAGGGTTCCGTAGCCAAATGGCAAAAAACGGAACCCTTATAGATTCGTCATGTCTGTCTGTCTGTCTGTCTGTCCGTCCGTCCGTCCGTCCGTATGTCACAGCCACTTTATTCCGAAACTATAATATCTATACTGTTGAAACTTGGTAAGTAGATGTATTCTGTGAACCGCATTAAGATTTTCTTACAAAAATAGAAAAAAAACAATAAATTTAGGGGGGCCCCATACATAGAACTGAAACTAAAAAATTTTTTTTTCATCAAACCCATACGTGTGGGATATCTATGGATAGGTCTTCAAAAATGATATTTAGGTTCCTAATAACATTTTTTTCTAAACTGAATAGTTTGCGCGAGAGACGCTTCCAAAGTGGAAAAATGTGTGTCCCCCCCCCTCTAACTTCTAAAATAAGAGAATAATAAAACTAAAAAAAATATATGATGTGCATTACCATGAAAACTTCCAACGAAAATTAGTTTGAACGAGATCTAGTAAGTAGTTTTTTTTTAATACGTCATAAATCGTAAACCGCAATTTACCTTTCACTATTATTAAAACATCGATCAAAGTCACAACGAACTACAAAAACTTTTATATTATGTTACTGGCTGCTACGGAACCCTTCATGGGCGATTACGACTCGCACTTGGCCGCTTTTTTTTGTATTGAAAAAGTAAAGCTGGGGCATTAAACAATTTATTAATAGTCGGGGAAGCCTCAACAAAAAAGGTTGGTGAACAAAACAACTATGAAAATTACTATCGTGTGTAAGTAGATACCTACACTTCAAATAAACAGTGAAGTTGAATCCGGTTAGCAATGTTTTTAATAGTTTAAACTTAAGGTCAAGTAACTAGTTATCTCCATAATTAACCAAGTACGTTGATGTTTTACCTACTTTTCTGACCGAACATTCTGTAAAAGTTTTTAGAATGGTTAATTGTTTACAAGTGTCTGCAATAGTGTAGATATTCCAGCTTAGAATTTGAATAATCCAATTCTTAATATGGTTATTGTTCGAGAGGCCTAAGGTTCTTAACCCTGAAAAAGGGCAGCAGCGTTCACTTATAAAACCAAATTTCCGTCACCTTTTATCTCATAACCACCTACCAAACATCGGTGGTACGGCACTGTTAGGGTAAAAGACAGATTGTTGTAAGTACTAGTAGTTTACTTGGTTTAGTTTTAGCTTTCAAATTTAAAAGGAAATCACACAAAATATATTTTTTATTTCCACAGTTGGATGTACTGGACCGACTGGGGTCAGATCCCCAAGATTGAGCGCGCCGGCATGGATGGCTCCCACCGTCAGACCATCGTCTCTTATGATGTCAAATGGCCTAATGGTCTCACCCTTGACCTTGTACGAAAACGAGTTTACTGGGTAAGTTAACACGGTTTTTCCATCTAGAACGTAGATAAGGATGTGATCCGCCAACTACAGACCAAAGCCTCGAAGTAACATTACCAATCGGTGATCGGTCCACCCTGTTCTGAGAGACGCGGTAGGTTGTTAGATGCGGGCAGCGTGTCATTGTAAAGATTTTTGTGGAATGCCTTTATACAACAGTGAATACAGCTGCACTGATAACGATTATGTTTTTGAACGTAAATATTTAATTTTGAATCAATGTGAAACAATTAACCAGAAAATGCTTCTGATTTTTTAAATGGAAATTTATGGATCTGATTTTTACGCGAAATATTCGGCCGAATTCGACGTCACATCTGATTCCTTAAATACCTTGTGACTATCGGTAGCATGCTCACCAATAGCTAGGTTATCAAGGAATAGTTCGTGGTTAACAAATTGTAGAAGCTAGTAAAATTCTAAATTCCTTAGGTGGATGCAAAACTGAACACGATATCGTCGTGCAACTACAACGGTAGCGAGCGCCGCGTGATCCTGTACTCCACCGACGTGCTGCGTCATCCCTTCTCCATCACCACCTTCGAGGACTGGGTCTACTGGACCGACTGGGACAAGACTGCCGTTTACAGAGCCAACAAGTTCAATGGAAAAGACGTTGAAGCTATCACTTCTACGCACACTGTAAGTATTACAGCATTTTTTTTAATTGACCTATGACCTAACCTAACCTAACCTCAACCTTGACCGGACTTGCGGGGGAGCGGATGGCTCTACCCCAAAGTAGTCATGTACCAGGTTTAGGGGCGGCTTGAGGGAGCTTCGAACCTAGGCCTAGCGCGTTGATACGGAAAAACATTGTGAAGGAGTAGGTACCTATTACATTTTGATGAGTAATGTGTATTACATACATCAGTTATAATTTCTGATGAAATTATTGATAACATTATCGGTTAGGGTGAATTTCGTAGTGCGAATTTCCAATCGCATGTACTCGTACTTACGATGAAATTTGCATACCAAAGTATTGATTTAACGTGTGATTCTACTATTGAATATTTATAACAGCTGTTAAATAGCACATTAAGTGCAAATAAAACGTAATCTGGTTGGATGCCCACGTTTTAAAGTAAGTATTAGCACAGAATAAATAATAGTGCACTTATTAGAAAACTAGCACTACGCTTGATAATGTTGGTTTTTGGATGTCAACCTACTTATTGCGATAGAAAGTTTTTACCAAACAATGTGCCGAATTGAAACAATTAGTAAAAATATATATTTCTCATAATTAAAAAACAGACCCATAAACTGTTTTCTCATGTAAGTAATTAACATTAGTATGATAAAAACGGAAAAAAGCAAAGTATTTATACTTTTGTGCGGAATGTTACTAATTGCAATATCATGATCAAAATTTCAATAAGTCTTTTTCATCACTAGACATTTCTGAGCTGCCTACAAATTTAGCCCTTTGAAATGAATTGTACAGCAGCGAGAAAACCACCACTTCCACTTCTTGCTCAAAAGTCGCATATTTTTAAAACCAAAATACTTTTCTTGCAGCTTCAAAACCCCATGGTGATCCACGTATACCACCCGTACCGGCAGCCAGACGGCGTGAACCATTGCGCTGCGGTGAACGGCCATTGCTCCCACCTCTGCCTCCCCGCCCCCAGGATAGGCCCTCACTCCCCCCGCGTCTCCTGCGCCTGCCCCAACGGCCTGCGACTCCTTCCTGACAACCAGATGTGCGTCGAAGACAGTAAGTACCGCTATATTTGTATTGTTATTTTAAAATGGAGGGTTCTCGAACCTTTAGACTTACTCTTGTAGTGCGATGTAATTGACTTCAGACATTCTACAGAGTATTATAAAAATTTTCACGTAATGTTTTCCTTTACTATATTTGCTTATTAAGTGGGTTTTGAGCTTAATCTAGTTTTTTGAACCCTGAAGTGAGAATTATGGAGCCTCCTTATGTTTTTGACATGGCTCCTATAGCGATTACCAGTAGCTGGGACCATCAGCTTTATGTGTCTTACGAAGCAGGGAACTATCTTTCTTATCGGTGCAGGTGATTCAGCTTTCAATGTTCCAAACAAAATGAGGAAAACCTCATAATATTTGTTCGACGAGTGCTTCATCGGGATTCGAACTCGCAACCTCCAGGAAGAAACGTAGCCAGGGGGCTACGCTGACGCCTCTCGACTCGACAAAATGGATCCAGGAGATAAACCGAGTTCTGATAAGCACTTTTCTTCTACCAAAAAACTACTCTACTACTCTCGTTTTTTGGTCATGAATTGTGTTTTTAAATACATACAGGTCGTGGTATATTATTACTGAATTAACCAGAATCGGTAATGTTAAAGATATCAAAAACAAACTGTTTCAATAACCTAATTTAT
>OX419583.1:6151120-6192594 GCA_948473455.1 Teleiodes luculella | reverse complement strand
AATAACTGTACTCAGTCAGTTAATTAGTTTTACAACTTTGTTTTTTATCAAATTTAAGGAAATACCGATTTATTTCTAGTTTTATAAAACAATTCTAATAGGAATTTTTAAAGGCCGACTAGAAAAATAAAAAAAACTCTGTGGTGGAAATTCCATTAAACTAATTTAGTAATAGAAATGGTTGAGAAATGGTCGCCCGCCCCCATCGCAGGCCTTTTTTTTTCTGGTCAAGGCTTTTATATTTAAGTAAAGATTTAAGTTTTACAATGAAAATAATAATAGAGCAGGTTATTATTTATTTTGGCAGCATTACTTTATCTGAAACCAAAACAACAGACTTTTTGTATTTCTATATATTTAACGTTTTTATGCCTGTCTATTACTAGTTTTTTTTAATATTTCTATTTTGATCAGTTGATCTAGCCAGAGAGGTGGGAGAAAGTCGCGCTTCAGTTGATCTTTGATCTATCTATGGTTTATTAGCTGAAATTATTATTTATTTTTGTGAATCATCCTGGCAACATTAACGTACGTAGCCATCAAAAAATAATATCTTCATATTCATATCAATTCCAGGCCAGAATAAACAAAAATCTAAAAAGTTATTGTTAGACACTATTTTTACAAAATATTAGTAAAGTTTGGATAATTTTATTTAAATACATTTATGTAAGTAAAACAAATTAATAGTAGTAATTTACTGAGTAGTTGTAGTAATTTACTTTCTAATAATTTGTTTTGGTCAATTCTTTTTCAAAGGCGAGTATCAACCAAATATATAAAACAGTAGCAGTCTATGTTTTTATAAAATTAATCTAGTATCAAATATATAAAACAGTAGCAGTCTGTGTTTTTGTAAAATTAATCTAATTGTTTACTTGCAGGTAGTGAAGTAGGTATATTTTACAACAATTTCCTTTTTAAAACAGGAAGTGGCGCCACACAGTGGCCAACATGCAGAACTAATCACATAGTGTTACCATTATAAATAAATATTATAAGGGGTGAACTCACACAAATGGATTTCTTAATACGTGGTAGAACTAGTTTTTGTGTTTATACTTTAGTATTTGATTTTAGTCGGCCGCACTAATTTATTTATTTATGAATTTAATTATTTAATTTATGAAATAACATGTCCGCAAAAGGATGACTTCGTTGTCACCCTAGCTCATTTCCATACAAATTTTAATTTCAAATTATATCGTAAATACTGCACCGATTGGTTTCAAATAAATCTAGAACCTCAGTGACGGAAGTTCTCTTTGCTATGAATAGCTTTACAACCTAATTAAGGCAAAATTCAGCTAATGTGACGGTATCAAACATGGGCCACACGAAATGACGGTTCGAAATCTTGTTTCTGCTTTTTCTAATTATATGTTGTTACGAGAGTGGATTTCAAATGTTGGGTCCCGTCACGTATCATACGTGACGGTGCTAGTATACTTAATCTGTCTCCAAATGGTATATTTGTCGAAATATTGACAAATGAAAACTGATCCACAGGATTCTGTGTGGATCATGTTTAAAAAAGAATTTCATGAAATCCTTTGTGTTTTGTATGTTGTTCGAGTGCTAGATATTATTTATTGCTGCGTCACTGTGCAACATTACAGTCAAATTGAACTTTATTTGGCTAGTTTTTTATTTTTCCAGCATCCAAAATCTCAAGCGTCATTTCATGTGTACCATGTTCAAATGCCAATCATTCTTACAAATTAGCGTCACTTATGGTTTAGATATGAAAATAAGAAATGTTTTTTGCGTCACTGAGGGACTACGAAGCTGAAATCCTGAAATTTATAAGGAACATGGGAAATGATTGTAATCTTTATTTACAGTTATAATGTTGTCATCTTTTATTATTTATGCATTATCTGCAGATTTTTTTAAATATGTAATTATCAAATTAATTACTAACTAACCAATACAAAATGGTGCTTAAAGCATGTATGTGGGTGAGCTATTTAAACAAGTTTACACAACATGCTTGAACATATTTTATTTAAATGTCCTTTTAATTAAAGGTAGGATTTTTTTTATAGATTGGGAGTGATAAATATCCTTTTTTCATCTAAGTAGTTACTGACTGGTGTAGTATTTCAGAAATCTATATCTATACTAATATTATAAAGAGGAAAGATTTGGTTTTGTATTTTTGTGTGTGTGTGTGTGTTTGTTTGTTTGTTTGTTTGTTTGTTTGTTTGTTTGTTTGTAATGAATAAACTCAAAAACTACTGTGCCGATTTCAAAAATTCTTTCACCATTAGAACTACTTTCACCTTGAGTAACATAGGCTATATTTTATTCTCAAAAAAATTAAGGATCCTTACTAAAAATTAAATAATGTAACCCAAGGTGTAAAAAAAATACCTAAAATATTCCTATTAATTGAATGGGTTCCAAAACTACTGAACTGAACCGATTTTCTTAAAACTTGGCACAAAGATAGAATAGACTTTGCGGAAGGATATAAGCTAGCTTTTACCGCGGAAAAATACCTTATTCTCACGGGAAAAACTATTAACGCGGGCGGAACCACGGCGGGAAGCTATCATGAAAGCAGGAAGGACCAGAAAATTTAATAATGGAAATTGTTGCCATAAACATAAAAATAAACATACATGTGGCGCCCCCAACGCAGGTTTTATTTCAGGGGCCCGTTTCACGAAGCTACAAGTTACAATTCCTTGTAAAATTAAATAGCAACACTGACCAAAAGCGGCAACATTTGTAGTTACAAGTGTTTCTCAACGCAACTTTTTAACTATTGTAATTTTTTGCCTACAAGTACAAACTTACAATCCATAGACTTTTTTTTTGTTTTTATTGTAAAATTTCGTTAAATCGAACAAGTGTTTCACAAAATAACTCAAACTTATTAACTTTTTATCTGTAAAATTTTCTACAAGTCTACCTAACTCTGAAGCTAGGTAGACTTGTAAAGTTTAATAACATTCAAACTCAAAAGTAGCTGAAGCATATTCTGCTTAGTAGTATTTTGTGAATTTAAGTTTAATAAAAGTTATTTATGTATTATAATATGTTTTGTAGGTATAGTCAGCAACATACACTAGAGGAATTATGATTTTAATTTATGTAAGGATTTGATTCTGTACTATTACAGATCAAGTTAATTGTTTTTACCCACTGATAGAAAACTATCTAATTACCCAGGATATTATATTTAAGTAGTCCGGAAATTCAGATACAATTACAATACTATGACCAAAAGGTTTCAATAGTAAAACGAGCAGTTTAGTAGCTATTTACAGTTAAAAGTTAAGTTCAACCTTTTATCGGTATGTACACAATAAGAACATAGAAACAAAAGCATGTACCTGGTTACCATGGAGGACTCTTTTATATTTTGCCAAAAGACGTCGCGGGTATTAGATAAATCTTTCCCGGCTGGTACAAGCCTTATTGCTAGGGCAATATTATGAACTTCAGTTCAAGTGGCATTTTTATCTTGTTTGGTTTATGTTGGAGAAAAAGCCACGAAAAGAACAACTCTTTTAAAAAAAATCTTTTAGTAGAAGAATTTTATGCTCCTTCCTTTCCATCCTTGTGCCTTGCAAAGTTCCAAAGTTTTCGAAGTGATTTATTTTTAATATAAAAACTCATATAGTTGCTTTTCATTTAATTGCTAGTAGTATAATTGTTACCAAACAAACCATAGTATGTACCAAAGGCTCGCTAGTTTGGCATTTACATGAGTGAATGATTTAACGAATATTTGTGTTATGTTATTTTATTTTTTAGGAACTACACTTGTAAAATCGAGAATTCGTTCCTTGTAATCTGACTCTATAGTCATTTGACTATAGTGATTTTCAAAACGATGTTTGTGAAACACTTGTACTTGTAAATTATTATTTTTTTGAACTTGTACTTGTAGAATTGTAACTTGTTACTTGTTGCTTTGTGAAACGGGCTCCAGGTCGGGCTTTGCTTTACATTGAATTAGATAGAATACCACACACAGAGGTCAGTAGGTCAGTGACTCCACACGACACGCACGCACGACCACTATCGTAGTTTTAGATAGATAGATAAAATCAACAGATTTTCAACTATGTACAGTTTCATAAATAAATTCTGAATATTTTCTGACGTTTTTAACATATTAACTGGCCACCCTGGCTTTGTGTCCGTTTTGTTTCCGACTCCTTCGCACGCATGTACCGGACTCCGCTTGGTCGCGTCCTTCAAACAAAAAATGAAGTTAAAAGAAACTTTCAAAGTGTCTAAAAAGTTATCAAAAGCGAGCAAGTGTGCTAATAAACTTATTCTAATCAACATATAGTTATTGTTGTGACAGTGGAAAGTGCAAAACAAAGCTAATTTTATATGAATATGCCACTAAATGGCACATCAAGTTGAGTGGCTAAGTGAGTAATCTTTCACCTCGTTGGATGGTATCGTGTCGTGTTAATCCCACAGGTGGTGTGTGAATGTTGTGGCTTTCGTGGTCCTGGTAACCAGTACGACATGGATTATCTTGGGTGCAAGTATGAAGTGAAGCAGTGACAAAACAGGAATGTAGATGGTGGTAACGAAGTCCCTAACATACCGTGTCATGGAGGAATTGGAACGGTTATTCAAGATGTGTACGTTGAAATCTCGGGGGACTTTATTCATAATCATTCTGATCTCGATCTGCCACTTCACAGCATCTGTGGACAACACAGGTTAGTAATGTTCATGAATTTACTTACATCTGCATAATGCGTAGGTACATTTTAATCTAGTTTGTCACAGCGTGCTGTTCAGAGAACTCTGACCAGTAGATACATTTAAGCTAGCTATAATCTTTATTTGAATGTTGCAAGAAACTAGATTTCCATAGAGTTGGATTTTTGCTCAGATACTTATTTAACCCTGTTACTCTTGCTATTTCTTGCAATTGGTTTCTAATTACATTAAATTCTATTTTATATATCTAGTAGTGTTCCCAATGCTGAGAAAACTGTTTCTTTTTCACATCCAAAGAGTATTATATACCATAATCAGTCTAACTTTAGTAACATTATACAATACAAATATGCTTTATTGACACCCAAGGAAAATACAGAAATTAGCAGAAGTACCTTTCTACATGCTTTATTTCTTTTTCCTGTTAAATCCTGGTAAAAAGTAGCCTTCATCAATCTCATGATGCCAGTCATTTCATTATTCCGGATTTTTTTGTATATCTTTTCTATCGCTTAAATAGCATAACAAAAAACAGAATTACTTTTTAATTTTTAATATTCATATTATGTACTATATTATTATGATTACTAATGAAGAAATCAGAGAACCATACCTATTTCCTTTTAAGCCAAAAGGTATCCACTTATATCATTTTATTTTCATTGATCACCATCTAATCTATATCAAATCAACTAACTGTTAAATAACAAAAAAAACACAGTCATCCAAAACCACTCCACAAAACTAGGTACCTAAATAAAATCAAAGTCAAAATTATTTATTTATTAACTGTGCGCGTTTAACAAAAATTAAACAAACCTGTCAATCAAGCAATATTTTTATCTGTTGCCATGAATATCTATTTTCTAAGAAGTCTGTCATATATACTACAATAAGCTCTAACAACTAATTAGACTCATTGTTGTGATCAATAGAATTTTATTTCTGTGGTATAAAATGTATCTTGTTTTTTTTATTGCTATAAAAGAGCAAGAAAAGCCACACACTCCACATTAATTGTTCTTTAAAGCTGAGCATGTAATATTAGCATAAAACTTTTCTTGCAAGTAAAAAAGAATTGGTTCTTTTTGGGCCAGCTTTAGACTAAACTTTTCAGCACCCTAAGCACTAGTTAACATAAGCCAAGCAAAATTACCAGTAACACTAGAACTGAATAATACAAAAATATTTTATTTAACTTATTAATTACGATTTTTCCAAGTCGGAATTCGTCCTTGAGAATCCTAAGTTTATTTCATACTTCATGCTTCTTCCAATAAACGGCTACGGAACAGCAGGCACACAAAAAGGGGCACGGAATTGAGGGGACATTGTCAATGACGTTGAATCCTATTACAATAGGTATTTGGTCGTTTTTATTTGTACTCACCCCTGTTTCGCACCAGCGAAGACCGCGACTACACGTAGCTTCTCTTTCGGGTATACATACTAATATCGTTCGTCGACCTTGCTAATAAGGAGACAACCAATTGTAAAGGGATTTTTCGCTGTGTGGTTTCCATAACCTTAATTATAAAAAACGACAAGCGTAAAAAATGTGATAGAGCTCCAGGACAGGACGTTTTCTAAGAAGAAGCTTGAAGACGTGCACGTTGTAAAGTCGATTATTTTTTCTTTACATTGATGACATACCAAAACCTATGTGAGTACTAAGTAAAGTAATATAATTCCTTATACACCTGTGTGTTCTTATAGTCAAATTATCAAATCGTCAATCTGCGTCTAGGTCGTCTAGGTACTAGATATCCGACTTCATATCACGTCATAGAATTACGTACGGCAGCATGATGGCAGCAAAGCGACTCAATCAAGGGCTAACGAACTTCCTTAACTTAAAGTGGATCTAAATATTCTATGATGAATTAACGTCTGAGTACCAAATTTGCTTATGCATACGAAGTTAGTTCAGTGCTTGTTAATTTACAAGAAAGGAAACCCTGTAAATGTCTAAAACCAAAGTTGCCCACGTAATTTGTAAAATGTTTTATGTTTCTGCTAAGTGAAAAAGAGGTGGAACTTTACTTTCGGACTGAATAGCACTTCACTGTCTTCGAGGACGTGAGTACAAGCTGTTTTTAGAAAATGCATTCAGGAGCACGCACGCAAAAGTGCACTTACATATATATTATACGTATGTAAGCAGAATGTCTCTATTACGCGCGTGTGTGTTCACATAGAACCACAAGGCAGAAAGCGAAGATGCGCAGTTTTAATTACTTTTCACTATTTACATAGCGACAGCGATATATAAACGAAGTTTCGTTACTCTTTACTATACGAGCACTTAATGGGTTAAACATTTATGCTAATGTAGGTTTATATTCAGGATATGCTGCAGCTCTGGTGTAATTTAAGAAGTAGGCAAGAAACTTTGGCCTGTTTAAAAGCGCGAGCAGGCGACGACGTGAGCCGGCGGTGGCGGTAAACATTCTCATAAAGCGCGAGCCTCGGAACCAACTAAAGGAGCTCTCTTGTATGGGGTTATTAATATTAAAACGCCTCGTGAGCGGGTAAATACGGGCAATGAGGCTGCGACGGCACGTCCGTTCAGTGCCTTTGCTCGCACTCATATCCTTCCATCGGTTCCTATTCCCATTTTAATACTTAATTCGGAGCTAAGCATTAGATGATTTTAATTGTTTAATAAATTTAGATCACTTACATTGAACTGAAATGGCTTGTCGGTCTGGTGGCCTTCTTTTCTATAACATGATTTAATTCAGATTCAAATCTACCATTCTTCTCAATATACGTAGTACACTTCTGGAATTTCTGTCTAGCCCTAGAAAAAATACCTTGTCAAAAAATTTAGTCTAAGCGTCGTCGACGAGACGATGCGATATCGCAAACAGAACTTGTGGGCATTTCACCTGTCCTCTCGTCCTGTGAAAAAAATCTTATGAAATGTCTCACATATACATATAAAACAACACTGACACTATTTTACATCATGCATAAGTTGTAAATATAACAAAACTATTTGGTTATGGCATCGCATATTAAATTCACGTTTACACGCGTGTAATATAATAAGAAAACAAACACCTAACTTACAAAACTACAGCCGCAGATTACGAAAGTCGACCTTTTCCTAGATATTTTATCTCTTTTACTTGTCATACGTAACTTGATAGGTCGATACCAAAGATTCGAGTGATATTTTTTAATACTTTCTAAATATTTTTTTTTAACGTTTTAAATTTAATGGACTAGACTTATTTACGTTTGGTCTATATCCAACTTAACAATAAAATTACATACAAGGTAAACTGCGCACTCTGCTTTTCATCTCGACTTAATTAAGCCAAGACAAGACAAGTGAACAAAAGCAATGTAAAAAACCAAACATGATCTATTATTACGTGTACAATGTACATAGATATAGAATGCGAAACAAAAAAATAATTCTACCTCCTATGATTATAATGTGGTTATAATATAGTTCTATGATATATGTAAATGAACCCCTATTTCTCCTGGTCACGCTATAACTTGAAAATGGCTTTAAATACCGATTTAATTATTTTCTTTAAATGTTTTATAATAGGTAGTTCGGGAAAAACTTAGCGCGGGCAAAGCCGTGGATCAAAAAAATAGTTTTCAAAAAAAGGCAATTTTCGCCAATACGAGTATTATGCACAAGTAGTGACACAGCTAAGTAAAAACAAAATTATTTAAATCACAAAATTTGTTTCGAGTTCCTTACGTCTGCATAAAAACGGAACCCTTATCAGTTCACACTTATGTTTCTATGTCTGTTACAAGCAATTTGTTTGAATATTAAGTTAAAATAATTATTAAGTTGTTTATTTATTTTATTACTGTTATTTTATAAACAGTACACACTGTTTTCACCACGTCATTGTCTTGTACAAAGTAAGGTATATTTAATCAAATTACGTACATCAAAACTTTCATCCATAGATATTAAACTACTTCAGAGAATGAGATGAGAGATAAAATATTTTTAACTTACGTTACAACGAAACTACAAAAACCTGGTTAATAACAGAAGTTGAACGCTAGCGTTCCGCTGATGATGTGTTGTTGCGGGTTAGTTTCGGGTCGAGTGTTATAACTCGAGCTTATTCGGTTTACTGCGGATGTCGTTACATTTCCCAAGCGTCAGGTCCCGGAAGCAGAGATGACACTCGGTGACTCTACCCTACTGCCTAGCGAAGCGACCCTTCTTAATTATTCACCGGACCCAGCCAATTCGTGATTGTGGTGATCCGATCGCACGTGCCCAGATTGATCAAGAAATCAATTCGGTATCACAAAACCAACAAAACTTAACATGGGTTGACAGCAATCAAACACGACATCGATGGGTAATTTGTTTGCATTCAGCGATAAAGATGTACCCACCCTTCCTATTTTAGTTTCGGGTCACGTTACGACATAATGTTATCGTAATGCTCTCTTTACATTTCATCTTTAAATATCAGCGTTCGTGATTGAACTGTTTAGTTCAACCATGGCATGTTACGCTGCTGGTGAACCACGAGAGGGTGGGAAAAGGGGGGTGATTTCAGGATTTTACGACAGCCGTTTCGGCGTTTCACGCGAAAGCGCCGCGGGTGCGTACTACATAATCGTCGATAAATTATAAACGCTCTATAACAGTTTTCTCCCTGTATTTAAACGCTTTCCTCCAACCGGCTGTTTCGCCCTTCAGAAACACCTTCAAAACAACTGTCATTAATTAACTCTCTCGAGGAAAGTTAGCTTTAAAACGAGATGTATACGTAAACGTACCTGAAGCTGAAGAATTACTGATTAAAAACTTACATTCATTCGTTTAAGTAATTTTTACACAAAATTACTTCATAAAATAGTTAATAACATTAACAAAAGAATCAGAACAGAACTAACAAAACTTCTACTGTTATCACTTATCATCATACAAGGGTGAACCAACTTCTGACATCAATAAAACTTTCTTACAAACCCGCCGTAGCTACAGAATAAATGATAGTACTTGCCGCAAGATAACCAATTTCCTGTATTTACGGAATATGTAGAAGTTTCTGTTGGGTGTTCTGTAAAGTCCTGATTCTAAAGAGCAGCTGACACAAATAACAGCATCGATTAATTTCTATTTTTAATCGCAGGCTGCACTCGCGCTCAGTGAAATGTGTTCGCCCGGCAGCCAAAGGACATTGAGAACACTGGACCCTGAGAGCCTTTCTGTGTTTCACTGAAATCAATCATTGACCGTTAAAACATAAAATGGGTTTCATCGCCATTAGACACTGAAAATTCCATAACCATTATAATCTTTATCGTTTTCATTTCAAATGACGAACTTTAATATTTATCTATTAAATAATTGTGCTTACCTGGTTTATAATTCACGAGTTACTGTTTATTCTGTCCGTCATAAACGCCCATAATAAGTTGGAAATTATGAAGTTTTCCACAATAATTTCCGAACTAATTTTGTTGAACGATTATCCAATAGAACAAAGTTTACAAACAACTCTGGTTGAGGTAGCGACATAAAAGGCTCGTGTTAACGGTCATTGGCCCAGAAGAGTATGTCGTGTGACCTGCCACTTGTTAGTTATTACCAGGATCGATTGCTTGCAGTGCTAGTAGTACTACTGTACTGTAATACATGTTCATTACATGCATATATCAGTACGAGTACGCCTGCTCTTTAAATTATAAAACTCTGTGACCTATTTCATCCGATAAATCAATAGACAGATATGCATTTTTGTAGTATTTCATTTTGGATCTGTATGCCCAGCTCGCTATGCTTCTTTTTAGCCCCTGTAAAAACAACGCGAAATACGGACGTTTGGTATTTTTCATAAATGGAAGAACAAATTGCTATTTCACGTTTCAGTCGTTTAGCACGAAACCAATAGACGACAGATTTCTTTATCGTTGATAAAAGAACTCTGTTTTATCAATTTTATCAAAAGATTGATCCTACGCCGTTACACTGAGAGAAATCGAGCCAATCAAGTATGGCATTTTACTTGATAGAAAAAAAAATGAATGAAGCAATCATAAACTTGCAAAAAATGATCACTAATTGTTTGTTGTTTCAATAAAGCCGAAATTATCAAAATTTCAAACAAGTTAAATGATTAGTTCTATAATAAAGTTGAATGTTTTTATAATGAAATTATATTATAATAAATCAAGTAAATTTTGTTTGATGGTATAATGCAAGAATATTAAAAACAATTACCCTTTTATTTAAATTGAATGTTGTCGGTTTTTTAATACAAACATTGTCTAGTTGATTAATGTAAACATACCCGAAGCGAAAAAGTCAATCAAGTTAAATGTTTAGTTTTATAATACAGTTGAATGTTTTTATAATGAAATCATATTATAATAGATCAAGTAAATTTTGTTTCATGGTATAACGCAAGAATATTAAAAACAATTACCCTTTTATTTAAATTGAATTTTGTCGGTTTTTTTATACAAACATTGTCTAGTTTGATTGTATACTGCTAGTTGATTAATGTAAACATACTCGAAGCGTCGCGAACCGTTGCATGTCGAAACTTGTCATTTTGTTTGAATCGGCCGGCGAGAGCGCCACGTAAGAAAACTAAGTACGTCACAGAAAATAGTGTGTGTGATTTTGTCCGGATTTTAAAGTTTATAATGTACTGTGTTTATGTTTATTGTATATAATATGTCTGTGTCCGAATCCTTGTGGCTTGTGGCCTCCTAGATTTACAAGAAAATTTTATCAGTAAGTACCTACATACCTGTCTCATGCGACCATTATTCTTTACTAGCTATTTATCTACTTACTTTAGGTGTGAGACCTACCTACCTACTCATCTAAGTAGCAAAGACTGGTGCCAGCACACTGTAGGCGGTAGGTACGCATACGGTGCAGTAGAGGAGCGGTAGCAGGAAAAGTTGTATCTTAGGAGTTTGTACCTATATAATATGAATCCTGCCACACGAGGCGGTAAGGCTGGACCGCTACTGCTCCTGTTCTGCGGTAGTGTGCCGGCAGCTGCTGTTGTTGCTGTCAGTTGATTCAACAATTATTTTGCAGAAAATGAAATAAATCTGCAGGCGCTTTCTGCGCTTACCCCGGAAGATATTAAAGAGCTGATTCCACCATTAGGACCTAGAACCTTATTTATACGGAACTGGAAAGAATGGAATCCCAACATCAACACCACTATAGACAGTAATATGAGTCTACCTGGAGGAGACTTCAGTAATTTAGATATTATAAGTCTGAGTGTAAGTACCTATATGTAAAGGTATTACCTGTACAGGAATTAGGTAGTAAGTAGATAATGTAGGTACTATTGAATAAAGTTAACCCTAGTTACAGTGCCTTGGTTTGGTTTGGTAAGTACCTATACTTATGAAGGTCAGCTTAGAACTTAGTATGCAGTGCAATATAGTCAATAAATCTATAAATAAAAAATGTACCTATATGAATAAAGGGTTCTTAGGTTGCAATGTCTTCTGGGCTGTCCATTTGATACCAGTCTCTGTTCACTAAATAATAATATTAGGTAATACCTACCTACTAGTCAGCATAACACCCACAAGTTATGGTATTACAGGCTAGTTAGTGCTTACAAATGCCATGATAACCATGAGGTCTGTAACTTGACTGCGTAGTAGAATATTTGTAAGTAATTGGTTTTAAGTAATTTAATCTATTTCAGGACATTACAGTTCAAAACTTTAATGCTGAAGAAAAAACAGAAACAGCTGATGTGCATGTGGTAGTGGCAGAGCAATCAAAAACATCCCCCAACCTTGATTTAATAATGTAAGTATTAATTCTTTCATACTTCTTTTTTGTTAGTTGATGATAAGTGGTAGGTAAGGCCGCCTTTTGACACTTCTGTTTTGTTCTGTGTTGTTTTCTGTATGCTGTGTAATTTGTCAATAAAGTATATTGTATTGTATTGTATTGTATTGTAGGTACAGCCAAGCTCATGTTTGGTTAAACACGCAAAGATCCATTGTAACTCTTAAATACCTACATAGATAGATAATCATTTAGCCCATAAAAACAACACACATATACATAAACATAAGTATTAATTTGGTTAATATTGCACAATATTTTGTGAGACATAAAAAATTATCTTGTAAAATTAGTTTTGTTGTATTGTATATAAAACTAACACAATATTTTACTGCATGTGAAATAAGAACAGTACAAAGTCTACACCCTGTAATTATGTATGATGGTTTTGTTCCTGAAGTCTAGCGTTTAGGTTCATGAAATTGTTGTATGGGACCAAGTTTATAGCTCGACAAAAAAAATTGTGCATCGCCTCTAAAGTCATATGTGACTTTTTATACACACTAGTGGCGATTAAAGGTATGGGAATAAAGGAAATAAAATCCATTTTTATTATTTTCTTGAAGTCTCATGGCCACAACTTCCACCACACCCCGCCCTGACATTGACTCTTTGACCCATTTCCTATACCTACTGTTTATTTAATTTTATTGAATAATGGTTTTATTTTGTTTTTTTTTTACAGAGCTTACTGAAGTTACTCAAGGAAGATTTCGAAGCATCAGGTCTCCTAAAATTTGTCGGAAAATCATTAGATAATGAACAATCGAGAGATCTTTTAGCTAGCGTTATTTGCAAGCAAATACTGAAGAGCCATAAAAATGATAAGATCACCAAAGAAATTTATCATAATTGGAGTAAACAAATAAAATATTTTTTCCCAAATGAGCGGATTACAACTTATTACATTCCAGCATGCATCACTGCGCAAGGTGTGACATACCAAGCCAGAGGAAAACTAATCAGTCAATTACTTAACTTGAGAAGGAAGTATCAAAAACATGGAGTACTAGACAAACTAAAGAAATCACCAACTCCTCATAAACCTGTCAAAGTATTACCACGACCTATTCCACTGACTGCTCTGAGTGTTAATACTAGAAACTCCAACAGCGAAGATGATGATATAACGTGGCTCAAAAGCAGCTCAGATCCTTGGACATTAGTCCTAGCCAAATGGAAAGGGACTTTACAAAAACGTGGCAAAGATTTAAGAGAATCTAAATATTCAATTGAACAATATTTTAAAGATTATCCTGCTCTACAAAAACCTCAAGGATATACATTAGTAGGTATCTGGTGTAAATAAGATACTTAATTTTGATTTCATTCGCTTAGCAATCTCCCATCATAAGACCGACGGATTTGGGACTTGATGTTTTAAATTTTTTTGTTTCATTTTCGAGGTGTAGAACGCGCCATTACAAGCACTTTTTGACATTATCAATTTTGGGCTTGGACGAGATAAAGCCATAATGAACCAAGGACTCAGATAATTCTAGGCACAATTCAGCCCGGTTCTAACCAAGCCCCAAATTGTATGGGACAACAAGGGCTTTCCTGACGCCCTCTACTCGACAAAAATGTAAAAAAAAACCTTTTGTTACAGCTCGAAGAAGACTTCAATGCCTGTTACCCTGAAGAACAAAACAACTTCTATTTGATCTTTCCCGGGACGAAAAAAACATTAATAAGACTTTTGAAAGAAAAGAAGTCTAAAGATGCTAGTTGCAAAGAACTTATCCAATTGGCAGATGCCAGATGGTAAGTGTTTAGTGACCGGTTATTCCTAAATACCCCAGACCAAAACTTCAGTATGCTATATAAAATTTTCGTTTAGATGCAGAATGTCCAAGTTGCAAAATGTCCAGCGGGTGCAAAATGTCCAGGTCGCTAAAGGTCCAGATCGCAAAAGGTCCAAGTTGTAAAATGTCCAGATTGCAAAAGGTCCAGCTTGTAAAATGGTAATAATAATAATATAGATAATTTTTGACATTTTAATAAATAATTTTAGATGCAGGTCTTATTACAAGCTGGACCTTTTGCAACCAGGACATTTTGTAACCTGGACCATTTGCAACCTGCACCTTTTGCGATCTGGACCTTTTGCGACCTGGAAATTTTGCACCCGCTGGATATTTTGCAACTTGGACATTCTGCACCTAAACGAAAATATTGCATCCCTTTTAAGGGTTGAACCTGCTCATGAAACTAAACTGTTTTTTGGTGTCTCATGCTGTGTTGCATGTCAATTTGAATGTACCGGTCAAGGAAGAAGAATTCATTATAAACTAGCTTTCCGCCCCGCGGTTTTACCCGCGGCCTAGTTTTTTTCCCGTGGGAATAAGATATTTTCCCGCGCTGAAAATATATTATTCCAGTCGCAGTGGTCTTGGGTACTTGGTGCCCTTCCCTCTCTGCTTTAAAATCCGGACAGAATCACAGAAATTTATTTTCTGAGACGTACTTAGGTGGCGCAAAAATATGGTCTCCCTTCCCATATAGTATAGCTACTGTTAAATGTATATTAGTATAAGGTTGTTGATTGTTAACACAAAAATTATGAGACTATTATTATTAAAAAATACAAATAGCATGTTGTGTTAATTAGTATAAGATTGTTTATTATGAACACAAATATTATGTTATGTTATGAGTGATATCATATTCGGGATCCCGGGATTGTATTCTCTACAAGAAGGTATCCCACGATCATGCCATTTACAAGGTGCAAATATATTATGATTCTTATTGATTTACAACTTACAAGGTACAACTAAAGGTTATTTTCAATATAAAAGTACGTCTTCCGTGATCGTCAGAGTGGCTGGTTATCTGTGGCGTGGGTCTATGAGAGTTGATTCAATAATTGCTTATATTAAATTTACTTCATAGAATAAAAAATTGCTACATATGATATATAATTATTTAGAAATAAGACTTTTTTTGACCAGCGATCCTGATGTTTGGTTGGCTGGTCACCTCCTAGTTTAAATCCAAGCGTGCAGTATTTCCCAAAATTTATTGCGTCAATAATTGCTTCATATTTTAGGTGTAACTTCAATCGTACGTTAAATAAAAGATGTAGCAAACATTTAAATTATCCCAAGGAAAACTGAAGCATATATAAGCAACTATTGAAACAATTCTCATAGACCCACGCCACAAACAACCAGCCATTCTGACGCTCACCTTCTTCCTTTCATGATCGTGGGATACCTCCTATGAGACTATTGTTCAATTTATATATGTTATACACAACTGTTGATTTCTAAATATACCTATATATTTCATAAATTAGCATAAGGAAACATGTTGATCTCTAAACAATTATTAATAACCATGAATAAAACTTGACTATTATTATTAAAAAATACAAATAGCATGTTATGTTAATTAGTATAGGGTTGTTTATTATGAATACAAATATTATGTTATGTTATGAGTGATGTCATATTCGGGATCCCGGGATTGTATTCTCTACAAGAAGGTATCCCACGATCATGACATTTACAAGGTGCAAATATATTATGATTCTTATTGATTTACAATTTACAAGGTATAACTAAAGGTTTTTTTTTAAATTGTTTTTGATATTTTCAATATAAAAATACTTCTTCGGTGAGCGTCAGAATGGCTGGTTGTCTGTGGCGTGGGTTTATGAGAGTTGATTCAATAATTGCTTCATAATTGCTTATATTTGCTTCATAGAACAAAATATTGTTACATGTGATATAATTTAAGACTTTTTTTTTGACCAGCTATCCTGATGTTTGTTGGCTGGTCACCTCCTAGTTTAAAGCCAAGCGTGCAGTATTTCCCAAAATTTATTGCGTCAATAATTGCTTCATATTTACTTCATTTGTCTATTTTAAGTGTAACTTCAATCGTACGTTAAATAAAAGATGTAGCAATCATTTAAATAATTATCCCAAGGAAAAGTGTCTACAAGAAAAAGTGTTTGAAGTTACAACTAAAATAGATAAATGAAGTAAATATGAAGCAATTATTGACGCAATAAATTTCGGGAAATACTGCATGCTGGGCTTCAAACTAGGAGGTGACCAGCCAACCAAACATCAGGATCGCTGGTCAAAAAAAGTCTTATTTATAAATATATATCATATGTAGCAATTTTTTATTCTATGAAGCAAATATAAGCAATTATTGTATCAACTCTCATAGACCCACGCCACAGACAACCAGCCATTCTGACGCTCACCTTCTTCCTTTAATGATCGTGGGATACCTATATATTTCATAAATTAGCATAAGGAAAAATGTTGATCTCTAAACAGTTATTAATAACCATGAATAAAACTTTTTAATAACATTTCTGACATTATCATTTTATATAAAAAATTGATAAATATGTTTCTTTTGACAAGTGATCTGCTGACACAGGATTTTAGGAAAAGTACTGCGTTCCTTTTAAAGCGTGAGCGCAGTACGTACCCAAACACCTGTAGAGCAGCACCATCACTAGTTATAAGAAACGTAACTATTAAAACGAATTTACGTTTAGGTGCAGAATGTCCAAGTTGCAAAATGTCCAGCGGGTGCAAAATGTACAGGTCGCAAAAGTTCCAGATCGCAAAAGGTCCAGGATGCAAAATGTCCAGCTTGTAAAATGGTAATAATAAGACCTGCATCTAAAGGAAATATAAATTATGCTATTAATTTTTTTGTTTCATAATAGTAGCATAAGTTATATTTCCTTTAGATGCAGCAGAATGTCTTATTATTACCATTTTACAAGCTGGACCTTTTGCAACCTGGACATTTTGCAACCTGGACCTTTTGCGACCTGGACATTTTGCACCCGCTGGACATTTTGCAACTTGGACATTCTGCATCTAAACGTAAATTTAGACCCTATATAATAAAAAAATAAACACGTTTCTTGATAGTCCCAATAAGAGTACTTTATAGCTTTAAACAAGTTATTTGAATAACTTAACAATTATTAATTTTTACATGCAATCAATTGTGTTGATTACATTGAAAAAAAAATCTTATTAAATATTAATACTTATCTTCATTCAAATAATAAAGACAGCTTCATAAAGCGAAACAAGTTATATAACAGAAGTAAACATCTAAATATATGATTCTAATGTAGAACATAATCAAATGTATCAAGTTTTCATATTCACAATAATCAGGTCCTTTGATAGCTAGCATAAAGCAATTTTATCTGAAACTACTTAAAATACTTGATAACCTTAATCAAGTTCATTATAACTTCAATCAGCAGAAATCATTGTTATAATAACCAAACTTGATTGGTTATATTTATTTGATCATATTAGGTTCAACAATTTACTTGTTTTATCTCATAAAGACAACTTGATTGTTATTTAATCAACATAGCTTTATCGCCATAATCATATTACTTTATACGCTCGTATTGTAACAAGTTTCTTGTTAGACGCAATCATTTTTTTGATTAATGTAATCAATTTTTTTTTTCAGTGTATAAAATAAAAATATTATAAAAACATTTTCTACAAAAATAAGCATAAAAGGTTCCCTAAGAGTGCTTTGTGAATGTATGGGTAGATATTCACATAAAATGCCATCTGCTGCTACCATAATCGCAATCCTCAATTCTTTTGTGTAAAAAAAATACCTATCCTTTTTATAAAATATTCGACAGATTACACTGTAATACTGCTAATACGTTGAATCTCGCACAAGCCCCTTTCCAAATCTGGTCAAAGGACAATCGGACGCGAAACGCACGGGTCCAGTCTTCTGGGAGCTAGGTAGCTTGCTTAACAATAAATAAACCTAATAACGGTACGCCGCAGTAAATTTTTCACATAACACCCTTTGAGCCTCTTTTTTACGTTTTTTACATCTGCTAACTTTGTAAGCTAATCTTTCGGCAAACGAGCTCGATGCTTTTTATTGTTTCATTCAGAGCAGCGTGTTAAACTGTAGCTTTGATCTCTGATATAAACACGCTTAGCGTCGGATAATAAAATTCAACTGCGGTTCAAACTCGCCCTTCACCTAACCCCACGGTATTTAAGCGCCAATCGAGCTGTGGAGAACTTCCGTCACGCTTCAGGGAACCTACAAAATGATGCCAGAGCGAACCTGAGAATATTTCGACTTACCATGCTAATTTTCTAAGTTCAACCACGTTCAACACAAACTCTTTCGGAGTCGCTTTAATAGTCATCATCATCATCATTAACAGCTCATACATGTCCCCACCGAGGGGCTTGAGCCTACCCTGAAACCAGGGTGAATAGGCCTTAGTCGACCACGCTGGCCCAATGCGGGTTGGTCAACTTCACACACAACCCTTGAATTACTTCGCAGGTGTGTGCAGGTTTCCTCACGATGTTTTCCTTCACCGTAAGAGCATCGAATAAACGTACATATGAATTCGAAAATCGAAAACACATTGGTACGTGCCGAGGTTCGAACCCGCGAACTTCTGAATGGAAGTCAACGGCCCTAGCCACTAGGCCACCGACGCTCTAATAGTAGTAGTAGGCTTTAATAGTAGCAAAGCTAAATTAGATTTGTTCTATAATGGTTCTATAATATTCACCTAGGTGGAATAACGAGCTAACCTGTCATCGACTAGATTCAACCGCGCCTGTTCGCTGAAATAAGCATAATTAATAGCAAATCAAGTTACATTTACATTTTAACAGTGACCGCTCATTGTATTACGATGCAAGTGCATATATATTCGTAAAGCGTCTATCCATATACGAACTTGTAAATGTGTGAATCCGATTCGTAGCTGACTGTGTTCTTTAGAAATGTGTGCAGACCGGTTGTGGTGTGCGGTCATGCCGCGTTCGCCTCCCGGTGAGAGGTTGGATTGCATATTACACAGTATCCACACAACTTCTTTACGACAAAAATACAAACACTGAACCCCAGGGAATCTATTTCTTTAATACACGTCGGCATCAAGATTTTCCAATTCTTTTACTTACCAATTACTTTAGCCAGCAATTTAGTAAAGCGATTCTTTAATATTAAAAAGCCTTAACCTTGGTGTTCGGTAGCGTAGCGTATGTATTACGGTATAATTTATTTACATATTATGTAAGTACATATTTTAATAATCATGTAATACAGCCACTCAATTCAGTTCTTAATAATATCGTACTACCAACCAACTGCAATGGGCAACTAGAATCTTTTATCTACTCGGACAACGATGTTTGCACCAAAACAGTCTCAATTAATCAGAATCAACAAGCTGACTCCGCTGTATTCGGTGATGCAATGGTAGCTATCGTCGCGTCGTATTAAAATAGTTGCAACGGTCGGCAGGTTTTGTTATTGTTGGTATTGGAAGTCACCACTTCGCTCCACGATGGGTGCTGTTGCATGGCTTCTTTGAATAAACGAGTATAGAGTGGGAAGGAAAGGTTTCCTCGTCCATTGTGTGCGGCGCAGCTCCCGCGGCGTATACAGTGGTTGTGTAGCGTGTCATGTTACAGGACAATTTTATAGAAAGCTATAGTTAGATGTAAGAAGTACAGTTGCCTCGCGTCGGACGGAAGTTAATCAACACCATTCTGTCATATTTTTTATCGATTATACCTGAGAGGCGCATCATTTTCCCAGAAAACACGTAACGTAACTAATGTCGTAATCGCGTGAACGCTTGTGGCATTGTAGTTGTAGTAAAGTATCACAGTTAAACCTTACTACCCAACTGTTGAACTGGGGCTGCGAGACTATGAAGCGGGCAACGACAGGAGTACCTCTATAAAATTGTTTTAAGTAACTTTCCAGCGACGACGGTCTGGATATCTTACAAAGTTTATTTCCAAAGCTTTTACGTAAATTTTAAAAGTTTACAGTGGCTCTAGTATTCTTTTGAAGCTTCCCTAAATAGCTTCATGCAAGTAGAGACGTGTCTTGTGTGTCCGACATAAGTGACAAATCAAAAACTTCAAAGTTCTCATCATGATTCCGGTGTTGATCTCACTTGGAGGCTTCTAAGAAAATAAAATGGCCTTCTGAAGCACGCTCGCTTAGTATGTTAGTGGTCGCTAGCTGACTGAACGTGCCATAGGTGTGAGTCACGTAACGGAAACGCTTCTTACTTTGATATTGATGTCTTTTACACTCCCGATACATTCCCAATCTTTCTCTCAAACAACTCCGCTTATAAAGTCTTCACTAACATTCTAGTCAAGATTGATGTAAAAAGAAAACACGAGAACACTTATATATTTATAAATTTAGCAAATCTAATAAGTGGATAATCTTTTAGAAATACATCTTAATTCTAACTTTAATACCCATATTAACAATGTTTTACTCAACTGTTTAATTCAAATGAACCTCGTGATTTACAGCATTTATCAGCAAACATCTGCGTTCCCGCCCGGGAACGAACTTGGTTAAACGACTATTTCTCCTTACAAAAACCCCTGCTCAACTGCCTCCATTGAACAAGAATACTTTCCTTTAATAACTTTAAGATTTTAAGCGACAGCAAACGTTTTATGTTTAAGGAAAGCTTATTATTTGAGCAAGTCAAGAAAATTCAATCGCGTTTAGCTCGTTTCGTGTAATCATATTCAACAATGTAATTGTGTGGCTATAAATGGTTACGTCTTACATTCTTTATGTAGTTTCCCATGGTTAAAGGGCACATAAAAACTAATTACTCCTCTCAACAATTTTCGTAACATCAAGTTTAACGATGTCTTTGAATAAAAATAAATTCGATATTCTGCCAAAATAGTTGTAAGAACTGGCTACTCGTTTGGATTACACGCTTTATGTCAGATACGCAAAATGTCAGACACGCAGATTGTCAGAATTCGCAAAATGCCAGAAACTCAAAAAGTCAGATTCGCAAAAAGTCAGACACGCAAAATGTCAGAAACGCATAATGTCACATACTCAAAAAGTCAAATACGCAAAATGTCATACTCAGAATGTCAGATACGCAAAAAGTCATCTATACGTTTACGAAAGATTTGATTGTTTTTATTGTATAGGCCGGAAATTCACTAGAATGGTAGCCCACAGTTGATTACAATAATAATAATAATAGATAGTAATACTTTATGCATAGGTGTTGATGTTAGGTGTCGATAATGGGGCTAAATTGTAAGTCTACTATTTACGTCATTTTTATTTTTGTTTCCTTTCTTTGGTAGCTTAAATTAATAATAATAATATGTAGGGACATCTATGGGTGTCAGACAGCTGATATACATACATATATAAATAAATATACAACACCCAGACACAAGGCAAACACAAGTGCCCATCACACGAATGTTTGCCCTGGGCGGGATTCGAACCTGCGACTGTGTGCTTCGAAGCTACCTACCAACTTATTAGGCTACGCTACGAGGCCGTCAGATACGTAAAGTGCCATAGGCAGAGATCCTACTATATTATTTTTATAAGAATAGCATAGAGGATATATTATTAGCTCATTCATGTTCTAAACGTAGTCGCAAACAACTTTAGTCACAAACAAAGCATCAAATAATTTTATCTATAATAATGCACTTTTTGCATATCGACGTTGAATTAATCTGATATATACTTGACAATTTCCACTTATTAAATAATAACTCCAGTCAGGAATATTTTTGCATTGATTTTGATAAAATTGTGTAATACATTTTATCATGACAACTTCTGTTTATAATACTCGTTCCAAAAATTTTGATGATTATTTATACCTATTTGATCGTGTTTTCAAATGAAATTATAATTAATGTGAACAGAAAATGTTTTATTAATTTCTTCCTGCCTATCGTTCATTTCATGACATTTTGCGTATTTGACATTATGAATTTCTGACATTCTGCGTTTTTGACTTTCTGCGTATTTGTCATTTTGCGTTTGTGACATTTAGCGTATATGACATTTCGCGTACAGTTTCACTAACCTGACAATCTGCGTGTCTGACATTTTGCGTATCTGACATAAAGCGTGTAATCCTAAATTTTGTTTTTCTCTGGGTACAACTAAAGAACATCAGCTACGAATCGGAATCACACATTTACAATACAAGTTCGTATGTAATGTATATATATATATAGATAGATTATAGACGCTTTCATGTGACAATCGGGTAATAAAAAGAAACATATGGTTTATTTATCAAGAACAAAAATCTTATGATAATATTATTATTAATAAAATAAAATGGTGCTTTATTTTTTCAGTTCACAACATAGATACAATTTAAAGATATGACTACTCGTACTTGTTTGAAAACAGTTTGCTTGCATTGCAATAAGTATGATATATAGCAAAAGTTCGCGAGACATTACTTTGCGTTAATATAGATTTTATTTCGAGTTCTACACTTTTACTTGTTTAAATGGGTCAACAATAATTGCTTAAATCCTTTGGGCTTACTCTCTGAAGCATATCTTATCTGTATTCAGTTTTTATCATCAATCTTGGAAGATAGCTTTAGCCAATATACATACATACACACTGGTGAGGCGACACCGTTTCACATTTGGCGTGTGTTCATAGGCATTGTTATTAACCCACAGTGCAGGTACAATCAAAATCCATCCTTGAACTAGTTTACGTGTACAGCTTATTGTTAGATGAAAACCTAAGTACTTACCGCTCCGGGCGAATGGACCTACTCATTGAGATTCAGGTTATAAGCAAGCGGTTTTGTCTTAAGTAACTGCCAAGGTAAAATTCCCTTAGTAGCTTTGCTAGTACATTTTGTTGAACGAATTTATAAATCAAACATGTTCGGTCCCACAGAATCCATCGTACAGAAAAACGGAACTATATAAGCGCCAGTCTTCTTTGTGTTCAGCGCTCATACAATAAGTTTACGTACCCTATAAAATCCCTAGGCCGCGAGTCGCAGGAGTCGAGGACAAAGGCCGGGTAGGACCAGTAACAATACAGGCCAACCCGTATAGTTTTTAATCCAGAAGAAAATATAGATCAAATTTTTTGCACACAGGTATCCAGCAAGCAGTTAAACAGACAGAAACATAACGTTAATCGATTTAAAGCTACCACTTTGTTTGCTCACGGCGGAAAAAAAATCCAGTAAGCGCGTGCGAGGACTTTTAGGAACACGGATAGGTCATCTACAGCCTCTCTCCTGAGGGACACATTATCTATCATAAACATACTTTTTACATCTGCGAATTTCAAAAACACGAATTTAAAGTGTCAAAATGTATTTTTTTAGGGTGGAAAATACTTTATTTCACTCTAGGACATACAGTACTAATTATTCACGTACTAATTCGGATAGAAGCCTTAGTTGGACGACTCAATAATTCTGACACCGGGTTTTCGAAACCCACACGATAAGCAAGCAAACATACAATCACTAAAAATCTAAGTCTACATTTAGGTGGCCTTAAGAAGAAATTTCTACCAGGCAACCTTATGAATCTAATGGCTAAATATGTTTTACTTAGTTTTATTTAAAAGTAAAAAATATATATTTGAACCTTTGCTCTTCATAAAACAATAAATTAAGTTTAACTCGTTAAGACTTCCAGTCTAGGTAAGATTTATAGCTTTTTCTACTGAATCCCACGGGTATTACCTATGACAATAACATTACGTTAATTAAAAACCGTTATTTAATTTAAGTTTGCTTCTGTTTTAAATTACAAAGCGTCAGTGTAATAAAAGGAACGATTTCGTCGTGTAAAATTATTGCGCTATTTCCATGTCTCTCTTTGCAACTAACGACGTGAATTGTGCAAATCTAAAGGCAGAATCATCATTGTGTGATACCGACACTGTAAGAGTTATAGGGTTTGTGGGAAACTAGTTTTATGGTATATTAAACTCAAACGTTTGTTATCTTCCGAACCGCAGTTATGAACTCAACACGTGTTCCTAACTAGGGCAGCTCGGCTGCAGTCAATCACTGGCACGTGAAAAATAAACAAATTAGCCGGAGCTTCATAGAATTCACTTTCTGTTCTCCTATTACAAACATTCTTTTAATTACTCGATTACAAACACCATCTATTTCCGCGTCTTTGCATTTAGATTAAAAAACATAATTATATTCAAAAAATGTTTAACAGCACATTTCATTGTATTGTATTGTAGCACTAGCTTTCTGCCCCGCAGCTCCGCCCGCGCTAACAGTTTTTCTCGTGCGAATGAGATGGATATCCTCACAAACTTTCGCGTTTATAATATTAGTAGGATAGAATAACATTGACTATGAAACGTAAACCATCCTGCTTAAATTACTATGCATTTGTCACTGTCCTACTCTAACAAGTTGAAAACAGCAAGAGTAGTAGATCAAGTTACAGAGGACAGGTACGATGCGAAACAGAGGTGATTATACTGAGTCCGATCTGACGACCTTCCGACGGACGAGACAGGACGGGACGAGCCATTTACAAAAATAACCACTAATGGACTGCTAGCAAAGCATCATCCATTTTTTTCTTTATTCAGCGATGACAGCAGTATTCCATTTTATGTTCATTTTTATGCTCCAAACTTCCCGTATTCCTTTTCATAGATAATGCATAAAAGTTTGCAGTGAAGCAAAGGTCTAAACTTATCAACTTTTAACACGGTCGTTAATATCTGCAACTCGTAACCATAAAATGTATGGATCGCTCAACAAAGTTCACATGTGTTAAATTTCATAAATCCAGTGGGTCTTCATGAATTCAATACTTTTATGGCCACTTAAGCTGAACTCCATTACAACTAACGATTAACTACCCACAATTAATCGTACAAAGTATTCCACAGTGTTAAACTATTTCCCATTTCTCTAAGTTCTTTACTGTTCGAAGATTACCGTAGATTTATTACGTGCCACAGGTTTACGATCCCAGAAGACCAATCTCGGTAGAAAAGGGTTGGATCTGCCAAGTCTTGAAGATAAAACCTTAATATGTTACAATCAGCCGTGTACTGAAGGTGATACCAACATTAGTTAAACGTCTCTTGCACAAAAAAGTATCATTAATTCTCGTAACAGTTTATTTTTTGTTGCCGGTTTTGTTTCTTCTTTGCGTGTACTTAAAGCTTCTATATCGTTCAAGTGTTTCAGTCAGACGATTCGTTAATTACCTGGATTTTTGCCGTAAATGACGCGCTCTACTTTCACTCGCGAGTCTCAAAGGGCACGCCTTGATGCGGTTGAGTGAATACTCGTACATGCGCAAACTTGGAACAACCACAAAACAATAGCGGCCAGTGTACTTAGATACTAAGCTCTTAACAGTATTAGTATTATATTCTTATTATAAAGGGTGATTGAATCTAGTGGCCGTTTTTGCGAACGGAGTCTGCATTCCTTGTACTTAATTGGCTTCCTTGCTCCGCTGGCCGTCTGTCTTGTTTTAATGAAACTCATGAACCAAGACGGCTCATGTGCACTGCATAAATTGAACGACTTCTTTAATTGTAGTACCTACTTTAATCGTTATATTTAAACTAAGTTATTGGTGGTTATAGTATAAGAAAGGTAATAAAATGAGATTTCACAAAAATGAAGAGATTTTTTAAAGTGACTAAGATATTCGTACGTTAGGGCATAAAATATAGTTTTATTAATTCTTAAGTTTAAAATTTTAAATAGAATCTATTCAAAAACAATGATGTTACTAGCTTCTCAGCAAAACAAGTTTTAGACAAAACTTGGCAATGCGACGACGCCGACGTTGCGTAAAATTGAAACCAAATATTTGGGTAAATAATAAATGATTTGTATCGCAAGAGCTGGAAGTGGGTGCCGCCGCCGCTTTGGCCATTCCGATCTGGAGATAAATTCAAACAACGACTGCCTCTCGCCCTAATGTCGCTGTGCGAGATGCCGGTCCGAATCGAATGCTCCAATGACGTGCTTCCTAATTGATCAAGTTTTTTTTATACGTTCTTTTAACGGTCCCAAGACTGGCCCTGACTCATCTCGCATACATTCTGAAGACAGCCACTATAAGTATGCATCTGATTAGGCTCAAGCGGCAATTTACTGAACCAACCAGTGATAAATTAAGCATTACATCTATCTATCATGTTAATTCTAGTAGACGACGTTTCACAATTAATGTTCTTAATGTTTCCTTTTAATTGCTACGGACTGTTCACGCACGACTATCCTAAGTAGTAGCTGTGGTAGTACTACTTATTTGTAGTTTTAATCCTTCCTTACATTTAATAATAATATGTTTAGTAGTATTTTGTATTATACTTGTTCAATATGTTTTGGTTTTTGGTAGTTTCTATTCTAGTTAGAAGGCTGGCGGGCAACCGTACTAATCTAATAAATGAAATAGATGGTTACGTCTTTATTAGGTGGTCAAATCACGCGAGCTCTCCATAAGAGCCGGATAAGTGCATATCTATATTATTCATAACCTGTAGCTAACATTATTTCAGTAAAAAGGTAACGTAAATTTTTACCAAGGTTGAAACGTCGCGTGGTGAGTGTACCTACTCTACTTTCTCGTACCATAAAATATTTCATACAAAAGGTTGTTCTTAAATGTACATAGATAAATGCTCGTTTCTGCGGGAAGGTGGATATGAATCGCTTGGATAGTCGATCTATGGTTGCACAGGATAAAATCAATTCCTAGTTTACGGTGCTTTTACAATCTGTAGACAGATAGTACAGCTGTAGCAAAGTACTCATGGAAAAAATAACAAGGGTTTCTACTTTTCTGTGGGGATTAGCGACTCGTACTATTTTGACACAGCTATCACCCGATTTCTAGTCAGAAACTGTTTTAAGATGTAGACAGATTGACTAACATAGATGAAAAATAACTAGACACATGTAAATCACATATTATTGTGTTTATCACACGAATAAATAAAGTTAGCTGTGATCTCTCAGTTTCATAGGCAGGCAGAAGTTCTACCAAATACGCTAAGCCCCGCTAAGGTAGGTATACATATAACCAGAAAAAAAAAATTCATATTTTATTAACTTAGTTGTGTCGCTAAAAAGCACAAGTCTGTACAATACAATTTAATTTGATCATGTTGCAATTAATTAAAAATATAATTAATATCTGTACATACATAATGTCGAGCCACTGAAATGAGAATAACTGGATTTTAAAACGTTTAACGAGAAAACTTTGACCGCCAACGTGTGGTTGAATTGAAGCATCAGGCGGTCCATTTCGTCTGTTTGTATTATTCGTCCATGGACGCCAGCTTTTAAATAAATTCAATTTCATATTCATACGTTTTCAGGTTTTTGTATTATTCAAAAACTTCGCTGGATAAATTATGTGATAGTTTATTTTACGGTTAAAATAAATAATGGTCCCAACATCGCCTAATAAAAGTTTCTTTTTCAGTACAAATGCAGCCACCAAGATTTAGCATGCAGCCGTCATCATCAAACAGCATAGTTAGAGAGAGAACGACAAAAATTTTACAATGCTCAGCTATAGGTAATATTTGAATTCACAAAGTCATATACATTGTAATGAGCAAAGCAAGTATTTATTGAAAATATTGTTTGTAGGTATCCCACAGCCTATGTACAGGTGGTTGAAGAACGGAGTGCCTCTAGGAGAGTATTCGTCTGAACTATTTTACAAGATCCACAATACCCAACGACAGGACGCAGGCGCTTACCAATGTATTGCCAAGAACGACGTTGGTGCAATTTTCAGTGAAAAGAACAACATTGTCGTCGCTTGTGAGTCCATTCTCTCTTTAACGACTTATTCATTCTTTTTATGCCTTTGTTGCTCTACGGTTGCGCTGTAACTATGTGAGCATGCCTTGCATTTATATTAGTCTCAAAAGATTCTTCGTTCGAAATAAAATTCATTATACCAACCAATACTAAACTATACTTGATATCAAACAAAAAGTTTTGTTTTGACCAATATGAGGTATCAAAACAACGAAACATTGTTGGTTCCCTTGCAAGGATTGTTTCTGTAACAAAGCAAAGTGGTTACATGGCTTACCTAGTGTATAAAAAGAAATTAAGCCCATTACCGTTACTTAGATTAATCTATTGGATTGGATTGTGACCGCGCTTTAAAATATTTTCTGTTAATGTAAATTGTATCTAACAAACTTTTATACATTTATATTTTATATTAGAACTATTCTTGTTTAAATAATAAAGTAGTATATTAACTATAATTATCAATTAAAACAGTTATGGGAGTGTTCGAGAACACAATGGAGTCCGTGGTGACGGTGGAGTCGGGCCGGGCGGCCATTCTCGAGTTCCCTCACATAGAGTCGGAGCCCGCGCCGTCCGTCATCTGGCAGGACGAAGCCGGCGTTCTTCGCTACGACCAGAAATACGCAGTCACCGACACGCACCAGCTCGTCATCTTGTGCGCTTCACGCGAAGACCAGCGTGCCTACAGGTTTGTTCCAAATTGTAACGACTGCTTAATTTTAATGACATCGTTAACAAAGTTATCTAACGACCCTTTCAAACTTTCAGAGTGAGAGCTATAAATACTCAACTAGGCAAAGTCGAAAACAGTCCTTACATTCGCCTTAATGTGTACGGCGATGATAGTAAAGAAATCCCACCGGAAATTATAATCAAGCCGCAGGACACCAAAATAATAAAAGGACAAGAATACACAAATTTGTATTGTGTAGCGAACGCCAGGCCGCTTCATGAATTAGAAACTTTATGGTTCAAGGATGGCATTATAATTGATCAGGCGGGTATAACTTACGATTTAAACGACCAGTGGAACAGAACTTTGAGTCTCATATCGGCCAATCTGACGCATACTGGCCACTATACGTGCCAAGCCAGATTAAAAACGGGAGGGTTCGCGACAGTAACTGCCTCGGCTACCGTTACTGTATTTGAAAAACCGATTTTTCTGTCTAATTTAAAATCAGAAACGTTTGGTGAGTTCGGTAGTACAGTAGTACTTGAATGTAACGTGCAAGGAATACCGTTGCCTGGAATAACGTGGTATAAAGATGCAAGAAAGATCGCCAGCGTCGGGGCAGATGCTGGAGAGCCTGATAACGTGGATGTGGACGATGGCGGCGGTCGGTACAGGGTCGAGGTGGACCGCTCGCTCGTCATCAACGAGCTGAGGATGGAGGACATGGGCATATTCCAGTGTATCGCAACCAACGAGGCTGGAGAATCCTCCATATACACTTGGTTAAAAATCAAAAGTAAGTACCTTACCTGTTTTTATTTGTATTTTAAAGTATTTGACTAACTTTCTATGTTCTATAGTACCACATTCGTCTGTGACTTGGGTGAATACGTGTTCAATGCTGTAAATTGAAAATTCAGCGGTCGAATACATACTTTATTTACAGTAACTAATAAATATGGTTACTAAAGCTTATCACTATGTCATACAGCAAAACATAGGCGCATACCACGCAGTCACATGAAGTTAATAAGAATGCGGACGACAGACAAAAAGGCAAAAACATTCAGATTTGATACAGGCAGTAAGAAATCAATCGTTGTCATTTGCACAGTTTTCTTCAATAGCAGTTTTGTTTTTGCGGCACCGTGTGATTGCAAACAATGCTTTACAATTGTTTTTCTCGGTTATGGAGCCTCACTTTTGTCATGTCATGATAATGACGACGGAACTTTTATTTAGCTCTACTTATTTGCGATTTCTAGATCAGTGTTCTTATTTACGTTGTTTATTAGAAATACAAAAGTAGTTGAGCATGATTTGTTAACCACTAACCTTTAATTTCATAATCATAACATAGCATAGTATCATTCGCCAATCAATATTATCTTGTATCTTGATTAAATCGCAACCGGCGGGATATCGGTTTACATTTACAGTTTACGTATAAATTGCCAATGAGCGAATTAAGCATTTATTTACAACGGCAGATCAAAATTATTCAGGTCCACTATAAAATAACTTCCCCTATAAAACACTCGAATTTAGCACCCACCTCCTCAAATATTCATCGCCGTGGTCCAAACTGCTGTAAGTCTAGTCGCTTGCGGCACTCGCCAGTTGCTCGCTCGGGTACTAGAAGCCGGAATAAAATGACATAAATAAAACAGAACTTACTTTCTGCATCGAAAGTTCTTTCTCTACATGCAAATGAAGGTAATATTGATTGAGCTGTTTAATTTTTACCAGCCATATTCAATGTGCATGAATAGATATTAAATTACGTTGCCGAAAGTCAATCGCTTACCCAGATCAATAACTAGTAGATAACAATGTGACACAATATCTGATTCATCTCATCAGCCTTTCACTTCACGTTGACCCTCGGTAAACGCATTGACTTCGGCCTCTATTTCAAACAGGTCACTACGTTTTAGTGTCATACTAACATAATACGAGAAACCATGACTCAAGGACTCCTCTAATCGCCGAATTCGAAGACCTTGTATATTTTATTTATTTATGAATGAGTCCCGGGTACTCTGCAAACAGCTACTACAATACCAAAACAGTGGTTTGGCCTAGCAAATCTAGTTTAATATGAAAAATCCTGCATGCATGAAGGGTCACGCAAGGCCGCGTTGTGTGATTGTCGTCGCTGATTGCATAGAGATTTATTCTGCGAGTCAGGATTTAATTAGATTGTATTGTCCTTTTTATATTGTTCAAATGTGACAGGATACAAATCATAGCTAGGTAAGTAACTATTACTTACTGCAATGTGTGTCCGAATATTTAAAAAACTAAATAAAATTGTATATTGAAATGTTGTAGAGAATTTCCAACAAGAAAAGTCCCGGAGCTAAACGGGTGACATGTACCAACAGGTACATTGTTGCAGAAAATGTCGCATCATATTGTGGTCTCATAGGATTGCCTTCACAGCTCTGAAAATGTTACAATTTTAGTGGCTGTCTACCGCGAAATTGTTTAAAACCGCACCAAAATTTCTCGCATACTCTACGTGACTTCAAAAGTTCGATTAGCGATGTATTAGATGTAGTTTTGCTAGAGTGTGGCTAGTGTAGCGTGTACTAACTTGCGTGGCTTGTAGCGTCCCCGCCAGTGATGCAAGCCGCACCTGCGAACCTCACCGTGCTCGACGGGAAGGACGCCACTATCTCCTGCCGCGCCATCGGAGCACCCACCCCTAATGTCACCTGGTACTTTAACAGTAAGTAACCGCTAATCATCCCTTCCCCCTTCATGTATACTACAAGTAAAACTAGAGATATACTTTTTAAAACTTTCACGGTCGTTTTCATAAATAACTATTAAGATCGGATACTCACACAAAACAAATACCACGGTAAATATCCCGTTTTAAATCTTAATAGTTATGAAAACTAAAGATATTAATTAATTATAGTTAAAATATACGATGTATAACAGTTACTGTACCTGATTATAAAAAGTTATTGACATGCATACATGCAGTAAACCTGTTCTATAATTCAATTTACTGTTCCTTCTCTAACTAGAAATTGCTTTTCAATATATTGAGCGGCAAACGCGCCAATCGTGCTAATGTAACTACTTTGTATAATTCACATCTCGCTTTACCAAAGAAGTTTTCGTCTCGAGAGCTCTTAAAACGTCACAAACCAATTTGCATCTTGGCTTAAAATTTCCAGATAAAGACAAAACTTGAAAGTTAATTTATCAAATGTCTTTGTTAAATCCTTTTTCTTTGACTTCAGTTCAAAACTAGATAAAACCACTTCATTAGTGTTGTATCGATTAACATTTAGTGTTATACTATACTATCTGTCCTCCCGCAACCCTCTTCGCGTTGTTTTTAGATTTCCTGTGGTAAGAAATAATAAAAGGCATAAAAGCGGGGAAAATGATCCATACCTTCGCAATTATAATATATTTCTTAGTGATACTTTTTTTATGTTATTTGAACTAGCTGACACTATTTGTCCTGCTAAAAGACACAGACAAGAACATATTATTCTGTTTTTTACTATGAAATATCTCATATTTTTATTTTCGCATCCTGTTTTCGTTCACAATAATAGCAAATCGCCTTTAATGTACTTATCAACGAACAACATTATGAACACTATTTTCTTCAACCTTTATTACATACATAGAACTTTGCAGATTCCCTCATAATTAATCTATCGGGAAGATTGCAAGCCCTTGAAGAAGGAGATCTTCTTATCACTGGAACAACTACAGCTGACAGTGGCAAATACACTTGCGTTCGCGCGAACGATGCAGGCAACGTCACTGGCGAAGCATATCTCACAGTACTAGGTATGTTGTAAAACTGTAAAATCAACCCGTGTTCATTGAAAACTTGGCAACAGCTACATGGTTCATTTATTTTTCCAGTGAGAACACAAATTATTGCTCCACCGGTGGACACGCGAGTACTGTTAGGTCACACGGCCACGCTACAGTGTAAGGTTTCCAATGACCCGAACGTCAAATACAACATCGATTGGTTCCATAACAAGCAGTAAGTTTTTGCTTTTTGCTTTGATTCACACGTGCTAGTATGTGACAGAAGTATGTGTGGGGTGCTATTTGTGTTGTGTTTGTAGGGCGATGACGGCGGGTTCCCGCGTATGGGTGACGGCGGATGGCGCGCTGCAAGTGCAGGCCGTGCGCGCGAGTGACGCGGGCGAGTACACATGTGTGGTGACGTCACCCGGCGGGAACCACACCCGGAGCGCAGTGCTATCTGTGATCGAACTTCCCTTCGCCCCGACCAACGTACGCGCTGTCAGATTAGAAGCCACCCCTCAACGCGCCGTCAACGTTTCCTGGACACCTGGCTTCGATGGAAACTCGCCTATTCAAAAATTTATAGTTCAGAGACGAGTTGTGCCTGAATTCGGTTCGTAACTTTCTAAATTGATTAGCGTCTATTTTCACCTGAGCTCGTATTCATAGCTTGTGCAATTTCAGGACCTACGCCGGATCCGCTATTGAACTGGGTCACGGAGCCGATGAATGTGTCAGCGAACCAACGCTGGGTTTTATTAACCAGTTTGAAGGCGGCGACCTCTTATCAGTTTCGAGTGTCCGCCGTGAACACCGTTGGAGAGGGCCCGGCCTCTGATCCTACCGACGTATTAACGCTGCCTCAAGAAGGTGACAATCTTTAAAATTCTCTCAACGGTCAAAAATATACTAGCGACTCGATAATAACACTTTAACTTTCACGATGTAATTTAATTCGAAGGAAATTATCGCTCACAAACCATGTGCACCACTACATAATCATTGGTATTGCACTTTACAAAATTTTATTGTACGTAGTGGTTAAAGCGTCAACAATTTGTGCTTTTCGCAACAATTTGCATTCATTTCACTACAATAAATTGTGTTTCTTTGTGGACAAGCAGCCAGCGAAATATGCTGCCAAGGTACGGAAAACACTTGATAAACTAGATGATTTTCAAACATTATTTCTTCATGTGAACGTGATTTTATTTCCACAATTTTTCACTTACTACATAGACGTCTTTTTGTTTTCTATACAATTTTCTTGGCCGACTTGCTTTTATTCAGTGTGCGTTGTGCATGTATCGTCTGCATATTATGTTGATTAACAAATCTATGGACATTTGTTGTTTTATATTTCGTTACATATGCTCCGTTTGTGTAAGTTAGCACGATTGGTATTTTAAAGTTATTATTGGAGACTATAATGTTTGTTATGTGCCGTCAACTGAATTAACACCTAATTTACAGCACCTTCGGGGCCGCCAGTCGGTTTTATGGGCTCGGCGCGATCGTCATCTGAAATCATAACGCAATGGCAACCGCCTCTCGAAGAACACAGAAATGGTCACATCCTCGGATACGTCATCAGATACCGCCTCAAAGGCTACGACAACAGCCCGTGGACACTCCAGAACATTACAAATGAGGCGCAGAGAAACTACCTCATTCAAGATTTGATAACCTGGAAAGATTACAATGTACAGATCGCTGCGTACAACGATAAGGGGGTCGGGGTGTTCTCAGAGAGTTTCACGATAAAGACAAAGGAAGGTGTGCCAGAGGCGCCTCCCGACAGCGTGCGGTGCGCTCCTCATAACTCAACCGCCATTGCCGTGTGGTGGACGCCCCCCAACCCGCAGAAAATTAACGGCATCAATCAAGTAATTACACCTCATCGTTTGCATAAATCGCTCAATTTGATCGCTATGATTTGATTTTTGATACATGGCTTACTGGATTTATGAAATGTAAGCTTTAATTAGCATAATTTAGAGGCTGCTTTGTTTATAGGGATACAAAATACAAGCATGGCGTTGGGACGAGAATGAGGGCACTGATATAGAACAAAAATTAGTAAGTGTGCCTCCGAACCTGCTGGACCCGCTGACGGAACAAACGGCTATTATTAGCGGGTTGGAGAAATTCACGGACTACAACATATCAGTGCTCTGCTTCACCGAGCCGGGGGACGGGCCGCGCAGCGACTTTGTGCTCGTCCGCACTAAAGAGGACAGTAAGTTGGCTTTTCAAAACTTTTTCGTTTGAAGTCTACACATGAAAAAACTACTCTCATATATCCTTCGCTATCCTTTTGTACGACACTGAACACCGAACTTTAGCTATTTAAATTGAAAATATGTCCACTCTACAGTCTTGTATTAATTGAAAAAATACTTTAATTACACTTTTACCAACCTCCAGTTCCTGACGAAATATCAAACTTGCAATTCGATGACGTGTCTGATCGCGCCGTGAGAGTTTCGTGGTCTCCCCCGAAGAAATCTAACGGCGTGCTGATTGGCTACAAACTCTCTTACCAAATAAAAGACAGCAATGATTCTGTCAAAGAAGAAGTATTGCCACCCAATGTGACGAGCATCAAGGTCGAACATCTGCAGGTATGTACTGTTGTTATATACCTATATACACATAATACACACAGTGACCAATCTTTAATATTATGTACTTTAGATTTTACTATCCGATTTTTCAAATCCGATTCTTAATCCGATTTTTAACCATAATTTAATATTGGTCTCTTTGGTTTGGCTTTTAATTTAATTCTCTTTTATTGTAACAATTTAATAATACCGTCACAGCAACGTTTGTTAATTCTATCGATGGAAACTAGTTAGGCTTATTGTGTTAGGTTTATACATAGATTTTTTGTATTGTTGTTATAAGCTGTTTGTTTATTAAATAAAAAAATAAACAAATAAATAAATAACTTAAACCAACATAGTTCTTTGGGTCATTAAATCTTGACAAGATCCACACCTGAATTCAAATCTAGAACATCTCGTTCTGGAATAGCGGAAAAGTTCAGTCAAGAAAGCCGAATTAGTTCGATGAGACCTTATTCTACCTTTATTTTTGTTTGTAGGCGAGCACTCAATACATTTTCTGGTTGTGCGCCCTGACTGCCGTGGGCGAAGGCCCCGCGCGCTCCGCCACCATACAATCTGGTGTGGAGCCGGTGCTACCGAATGCTCCACGTAACCTAGCCTTGTCCAACATCGACGCCTTCTCCGTGCTGCTGCAATTCACGCCCGGCTTCGACGGAAACTCCTCCATATCGCTTTGGACTGTACAGGTTAGTCAGAATTATAATTTTACAAGCGACCCGCCCCGGCTCCGCACGGGAAAATAGTTATTGTGGGTTATCCTTAAGTATATTATGCATGTATTATACATATAAACCTTCCTCTAGAATCACTCTATCTATTAAAAGAAACCGCATCAAAATCCGTTGCGTAGTTTTAAAGATTTAAGCATACATAGGGACAGAGAAAGCGACTTTGTTTTATACTATGTAGTGATGTAAGCGTACCTCATCTACTTGGATATAGATAGATAGAGTATATAAACTCTACATTTTTATTATGTACATTATTTTATTTTAATCAGTTATCCAACTTGCGTAAATCATAAATAATATAACTTAGTTATTATTATTTTCAATAATCACGTCGCACACGTGCTATGTTTTGACTGTGAAGTTACAACATATTAAACAAAAAAACTTGTTTAGCTATAACTTAGTGATGTGCATTGCACTCTACGAAAATGTAAGTATCAAGACTATCTACCCAACTAAACCAATAGACTTGTAGATTTTCACAGGCTTCTTCGACTGATATTATTCCTACTTGGTACGAGTAATCTTGTTCTTTGCGGTGACGTAGCAACGCTTCGTCATAAACTTTCATAACTGTGAAATTGTAATAGTTTTCCGTTTTAAAAACATGTTCTCAAGCTCTTTCGAAAACTCAGGCGAGTAGCGGTTGCTCTCTCGATTGAATTTTAAATTTCTGTGCACGAAGTTGGATGTTGGAGCACTAGAATAAGCGATTTAAGTCTAGTCGTTAGAGAAAATTTAAAGTATTATTTATAATACTTGGTTTACTGTAATATTATTATAAACTGGATGGACTATCATTGCCGTCCTGTGGCTTAGATATTTCCATGTGATTCCCGGCTTAGACTTAGATCACACTTCGAATGTTCCTATGGGTGTCGTAGTGACTAACGGAATATACCGTGGGAATGGATATGTGGTCGCCTGTGTAATTAAAAACAACTGCGATCTCCAGACTCCAATCCAAGCTGGCCTTAGTCTTGCCTGAATTGGAGATCTATCTTGCTCGAGCTCTTCAATATAATATAACATAGTCAGACCTTGCCAACCAAGCTGATGGTGAACTATAAAATAAAAGACTTGCCTAAGGTACTTCGATACCTACGCTATAATTATATTTAACTAGCGACCCGCCCTGGCTTCGCATGGGTAAATGCTTAGGTATTGTGGATTATCCCTAAGAGATAAACATTTAGACATACATATATAATCACGGACTTTTTTGTAGCTCTTTTGAAGTTGTACAATACTTGATTTTGTTTAATTTGTAATGTAAGCGCAAAGAAAATGTCTATATACGACATCACATTAGAAACCTCGAAAATGATCAGTGTTTCCCTTACTTATTATGCATGTATTATACATATAGATAGACCTTCCTCTTAAATCACTCTATCTATTAAAAGAAACCGCATTTAAAATCTGTGGCGTAGTTTTAAAGATCTAAGCATACATAGAGACAGATATTGTTTCATACTATGTACTATGTAGTGATACGATGTATAATATGAATTTAGGCTCAAACAGCGCGTAACTCTTCCTGGTTCACTGTCTACGAGATAAACGCACCAGAAGCCCAGTCCATCCACGTGACGGGTCTAGTCCCTTTCACGACGTACCGCCTGCGCCTGATCGCGACCAACGTGGTGGGATCCTCGCAGCCGTCGGAGCCCTGCAAGGAGTTCCAGACCATTCAGGCGCCGCCGCAGCACCCGCCCAGGAATGTCACCGTCCGCGCCGTCAGTGCTACCAACCTGCGGGTCAGGTGGATCGTAAGTAAAAAATAAAATAGTTTTTATTTCTTCCAAAAACAGTTCGTACTTATGCTAAAAGCTGGTACCTTCTAGTAAGCAAAATATTGCCTGTGTCAGAAGATACCGCTCTTCTTTAAAGAGTAAATATTAATTGGCTCCAATTCCCACTGTCACTCTCTAAAGGAAATTTAATTTTTAATGAAATTTAAAGTTATGTATGTTGCTTTATATTGACCGTGAAATAATAGCGTAGCAAGCAATTTAGGAAAATTTGAATTGTGCAATAAATGAAGTCAAGACAGAAGTATTTTATGATAGCAATTATATTTATTAAGACGATCAAGTTGGTCAATATCACAGAGTTAAAGTCTCATCGGTCCCGAGATTAAGATTTTTGTTAAAGAAACGTATAATCTATCATCGCATTCATCGCCTATCTCTTTTTTCTTAAAAATATTTAAAGGAACCAAAAACTTAAATCAAGATTTTGTATAATATCGCAGCTATGGATATTGCAATAGTAGACTGTAGATCCTTTCAATTTGTATTTTTTTCGTTGAGAGATTTTATAATGTAACCCATCAATATGAGACTGTGAAAGCGACGACCCCAAAATTGTAGATTCAGAGCGTAGCTGCAGGAATCGGGGTCCTTATGAAACATGTATGTATAGTAGAAAGGTTACTTCCCAGCTATATATAAACAAACAACAGTTAACTCTCGTCACAATATCGACCTCAGCAAAAGGTCATTGAGTGTTAAATCAAGCCTGAAAACCTTCCTAAAATTAAGTGTGAGTGACATTATAGATAGGTCTGCTATAAGTAGAACAGATCCTTTTTACAACATATAAGGTAAGACTTCTTGAATGCGATAAAAACTTTGTCACATTGTAGAAATAAAGACAGTCAGATCACCTTGTGTTTTATCTACTTGAACAATTGGACAACAATGTTATCAAACAGCTAACTTTCTTTACAGCCATTGCAACAAAGCGAATGGTACGGTAATCCCAAAGGATACAACATTACTTACGTAAGAAGTGGGACCAATGAAACTCAGTTCAGTATCATAGAAGATCACACGGCGAACTCGCACGTTTTGTCCAATCTGGAGGAGTGGTCCTTGTATGAGGTCCGAATGACAGCCATTAACGAAGTTGGAACCTCTGCCGCTAGCCCCACGGCTACTGAGAGGACAAGAGAAGCTGGTAAGTTAATTTAAATAAGTAAGCTAAAATGTTACGTTTGAATATTTGAATTCCCAATAGAATCGATTCGTAAACAGTATTTTCGTGTAGCACCTTCGAATGACAGTGATCGATGTCCACCTTTCGAACTCGTTCCTTTAGCGCATTCAGTTTGCAAATAAGGATATAGCGTTTTCGTATCTACGTACAAACTTAGTTTTTCTTAAGTGTTTATATTCTGCGTTACAGACGTAACTTGTTTTTTTATAAACTCGACAAGTAGTTAATATATTATTACCAGTTTTATTTTTATAAATGATACTCATCCACCAGTTTTATCACGTTTTTCTTAAAGTTACGTTTGAAATTACTTAGGAGACAATAAAAGCACATAATGCAGTTCATTAGTTAGGTTTTTGTTTTCGTTTGAAAATAATAAAGGCTTAACCTTATCAGTAACACTTAACCTTATCACTCTCAATAGTAATTTGAATTGATATAGACAACTAATCTTATTCATACATATTTCAGTGCCATCGAAAGGCCCAACAAGCGTATCAGCCAACGCTACCTCCTCCACAACAGTGGTTGTTCTATGGGGCGACATCCCAGTCCACGACCAGAATGGTCTGATAGAGGGCTACAAGGTGTGCTACGCCGCTGTGGTGCCGCCGCCGAGACCCGAGCACCAGAAGGTGGAATGCCAAGCCATACCGTCCAATCAGACGCACACGATTACCCTCACCGAGCTGAGGAAGTATGTAGTGTACCAAATACAAGTGCTGGGTTACACGAGGTTGGGAGACGGCGAACTGAGCGACCCGCCCGTTACTGTGAGGACTTTTGAAGACAGTAAGTAAACATTTATCTACATTGTGATTTTTTAATCGTTTTACCTTTATAGTTGCTTATGGTAGAATTAGTATTTTGCTTGAAGTAAGGTTTAAAGTTAGAGAATTAAATAATCAATGTTATTTTGTTACCTCTTCACGTAAATGTAATTTGATGTGTCTTATGTACAATTATGTACATCTTTATGTAAGTATTTGTGTAAAAAAAACAACGCTAATTGTAGTTGCAGACGGTCACTTGAAAAATTGTTATTTATCAACATCGTTTATCAATAATGGTAGGACAAGTTAATAGCGCTATCATAATACGGTGTCTTATCTAGAAATCTATTGCCTTTGGCGCATTTTTTTGACTTTTAAAACTGATCAATCAATATATATTGATCCATGTTCGGTTTAATCAAACGTTATCATTTGGGTTAAGTATGGATTGCAATCTGAAGTTATTTCATACTGATGTCTAATGGTGTTTTATTTGTCTTACTTACTATTTGCACCTGGCTACTATCACTTTGTCAAAAGTATGAAGCTAATAGATATAATGATTGTTTGCCAGTTCCGAAACCCTGGCACAGAATTAACATGACGGCCGAATTGGTCTAAACTATTTATTTCTAAAGTATAATTATTAATTTATTAACACAGAGCTACTGTAAAAAAATACAATAATTACCTTATGTCTTCACAAGAACTAAATTAATACTTTGGTCATCCTTTTAATTGATTTACGTAGTTTAGTAACTTACGAAACGTCGCGTCGCAATTTAGTAATTTACGAAATGTCTGATTCGTTTTAATATTAAACGCCTGATCTGATTTGCATTGAGTAGATATTTTCGCTTCGGTTTTAAATGTACAATATGCAACTGGAAAAAATCTCAAGCAATCTAAGCATAACCAGGCTTGTTTCACTCCCGGCTATAGGCAAAGCGCTGCAAGTACATCCACTGCCCGTCCGGACGGGCCGGACGATATAATAACCATGAATCAGAAAAAGTGAGCAATAGCGATAGATGAGATGCAAGAACTGCGATAGGTAAATTGACGCCGCGCGATCTGAATTGCACTTTATTGTTTTGGAATTAAAGCAGCATTTAATTTAAATTTTTATCCCAAGTGAATCTTCTGCTCCTCTGTATTCTGTGGAATAACTGTAATGTTTTACCCAGCCCCCGGGCCGCCGTCCAACGTGTCGTTCCCGGATGTGACGTTCACGACGGCGCGCATCATCTGGGACGTCCCGGAGGACCCCAACGGGGAGATCCTGGCGTACAAAGTCACCTACCACCTCAACAGCTCCAGCCAACACGTGTTTTCCAGAGAATTCTTACCGTCAGATAGGACTTTCAGGTAATGTTACTGGCGTATCACTGACGTCGTCGTCTTTTATTTTGCTGCATGTTTGAAATCAGTAGTTTTTGCAATAAACTGTTTATCTATATATAAGTAAACTCGAAAGTAATTTGGGTTCGGGTTTCGAAATATGCATTTTAGGGGGGGGGTTTCTGAGGGGCGGGGGGGGTGGGGGGGGAGGGGTACCCCCTCTCCCCTCCCCCAAGCGCGGAGATAAGTAGTTTCCACAAAATAAAAATAAAAAATTTTGAGGTTATGTTCGCCAAAACAACCCAACTAACAGTGTTCAG